>JAOTOM010003332.1:0-149153 GCA_034440615.1 Ashinkailepas kermadecensis
AAAAAATCGTGAGCACGGGGGTGCACTCGACCGTTCAGGATTGGCGCCTCCATAATCTCAGTGACGAAGCTTCTGCCTGATTGGGAGGCCAAGTAAACGGCGGGGGGGGAAATTCAATGATTGAGACCCAGTCCTCCCCCTTAGCGCATGCAAAGTGACACCCCTGGTCCCAATAGTTTTTATTGGCGAATCTCCTGTACACAACTGTCCAACGAAGCACCGGCTGGAACGAACACCGTGTCGTGTCCAACACTACAGCGTTGCTTGGCAGGATACATAGTGTCGTGTCCACAGTGCAGCATAGTCTGACCGGACCTATGTGGAACATAGTGTTGTGTCCACAGTGCAGCATAGTCTGACCGGATCTATGTGGAACATAGTGTTGTGTCCACAGTGCAGCATAGTCTGATCGGATCTATGTGGAGCATAGTGTTGTGTCCAGTGCATATATCGGATCGATGTGGAGCATAGTGTTGTGTCCACAGTGCAGCATAGTCTGACCGGATCTATGTGGAACATAGTGTTGTGTCCACAGTGCAGCATAGTCTGACCGGATCTATGTGGAACATAGTGTTGTGTCCACAGTGCAGCGTTGCTTGACCGGACCTATGTGGAACACACACCAAACGACGCAAGTTTTCATCATGTGAGTATAGGTAGCCCAGCATAGATGACACCAACCAACGGTCATACATGTGTGCACTCTGTACCACGGCTTTTATTCAGTTGCTTAACTGAGCTAGTTTTGTCAGCAAACAACTGCCAAATCATCCGACGTCGTAAGCTTGCATGCATGAGGCGCTTCGTTGTGTCGTGTGGCTCCTGCATATCAATGCTAACTCATTCAGCCCGAATGTGTTCTTGCTAGTCATGCGAATAATATGTTTGGCATTCAATTCACTTACGAACACATTAGTCACCTGTCAGTGATGTTACATGTCTTGCAGAGACCATAAATCACCTACATACAATTGGCTTGTGGTATTGCTCGAGGTCAGTTAACCTCGCGACAGAATGTAGCACTCGACGAGTATGCAAGTCATGGAATTGTACGTAGTAAAATGTGATTATATCCAACTAAGATACACGCTAACCGTGACATTGGCTATAGCCTAATAGCTGCGGCACATTCTAACTGTGTGTTGGCTATAGTCTAACAGCTGCGGTAGACTCTAATTGTAATAATGATCATAGCCTGACAGCTGCGGTACACTCTAGCTGTGATATTGGTCATAGCCTGACAACTACGGTACACTCTAACTGGATATTGATCATGTCCTAGCACCTGCGGTACACTCTAACTGTGATACTGGTCTTAGCCTGATAGTTGCGGCACCCCTCAACTGTAATAGTTGTCATAGCTGCAGTATACTCTAACTGTGGTATTGGTCATAACCTGACACTTACGGTACACTCTAACTGTATATTGGTCATAACCTGATAACTACGGTACACTCTAACTGGATATTGGCCATAGACTGACAGCTGTGGTACACTAACTGTGATATTGGTCAGAGCCTGACAACTACGGTACACTCCAACTGTGATATCGGCCATAGCCTGACAACTACGGTACACTCTAACCGTGATATTGGTCATAGCCTGACAACCACGGTACACTGTGATATTGGTCATAGCCTGATAGCCGCGGGATCAGCCTGACGCTCCAGATCAGGTCCGTCATCATCGCTGCTTTGAATCACAACCACTGGAGCACGCCGACCTCCCGTACAGCGGTGCACTCCGAACAGCGAAACCGCGCGACTACGCTCTGTGGTGCCGCGGACCTCCCGTACAGCGGTGCACTCCAACCGGCGACACCGCACGACTACGCTCCGCGGTGCGGTAGTGCACGGTCTGCCGTCACGGAACCAGTGTCTGTACCGGCGGAACCAGTGTCTGTACCTGCGGAACCAGAGTCTGTACCAGCGGAACCAGAGTGTGTACCAGCGGAACCAGTGTCTGTGCCAGCGAAAACAGCGTCGGCTGTACCAGCTGAACCAGTGTCTGTACTAGCGGAACCAGTGCTGTCCGGGCGGCCTGTCGGGCGTCGGCTGTACCCTGAACCGTGTCTGACCGGCGGAACCAGTGTCTGTACCAGCGGAACCAGTGTCTGTACCAGCGGAACCGGAGTCTGTACCAGCGGAACCAGAGTTGTACCAGCGGAACCAGTGCTGTGCCAGCGAAACAGCGTCGGCTGTACCAGCTGAACCAGTGTCTGTACCGGAACCAGGTCTGTACCGCGGAACCAGTTCTCGCGGACCGGTGGACAGCGGAACCGGTGGTCATGCATGTCATAATATAATACAGCAGGGCGAGCAGGAAATCAGTCCGGCTCGGGTGGCACGTTAGACAGGTGCCGCCGTAGGTGGCGACCGAAGATCGGCACGGGAAGCCACATCAGCTCGGGTGGCAACGAGTTGTTGTACATAAGTGGTGCTCTGGAGCTAAATCGCCTCTTCCCCATCTCAGTGCGGGACCGGGGGACATGCAAGTGATGGTCCTGCCGGGTGGTTCGGCCACGAATCTCCGACACGGTGGTGAGACCATGAGCCAGTGATTCCTGCTCTCCATGACGGCGCACCTTGTGCGTGAGGCACATGGTGGGGTACCTGGCTAGGTTCTCCGCACTGAGCCAGTCCAGTCTCCTCAGCAGATCAGGAACATGATCGAACTCTTTGCGGCCGAAAATTACTTTTACGTAGTTCGTAGTAACTTGAGTAGTTCATAATTTTGTTATAATGCGAGATAGGTTCTTTCCGGTTCCGTTACAGTACACAGAAATACAGTATCGGATCTGCGAGAAGATCAGGTCATTGATCAGCGCGGATATGACAGCAGGTGGAAGGTTCCCTCTCAGATGCGATAGACCATCCAGAACTCCGAAACAACGCCGAGTCGCTTCTGAGACGTGCGAGTCCCAGCTGAGCGTGCGATCGAAAATAAGTCCGATATTTTTGCATGCAGAAATGGTGGGTAGATCGAGATCGCAAAATTTCACCATGATATCCGGCAAGGCACGCAGATTTTGTCGGCGTTCAATAGCATCAGCTGAGTCTTAGCAGAGTTTATCTTCAGTCCATTTGCTCGAAACCAGATGTCTATGCAGGCCAAAACCCCTTCCATGTGAGCGACGGCGTTTTGAATTTCAGATTTCTTACCACTGACCAAAATTTGGGTGTCGTCGGCGTATTGGTTAACCACTGCGTCTTCGGCGAACAGACTGAGGTCGTTAACGAAGACGCAGTAGAGGAGAGGCCCCGAGAGATGATCCTTGAAAAACGCCGATGCTGTTGGGCAACGGGGAAGATTTTTGGACGACACCAGACTCTCAGTGGGGCTTACACTCTGGGTGTGGTTCTGAAGATACGCCGAAAACCAGGATGTGTCGATGCTGTGGAAACTTAATTTTGACAGGAATTTTGAGTGGTCAATCACATCAAAGCATTTACTCAAATCCAGCAGGCCGAGGACACCTCTCCATGGTCACATGTGGATAGGATCTGGTCAGATATGGAGGTCAGGGTAGTTTCCGGTAAGTGGCAAGAACGGAAAACGTGCTGAGTTGGATAGAGGAGGTGGTTTCCGGACAGATAATTGTGGAGCTGCTGGTGGACGTGGCCATGGACCGCACACTGTGGCGTGTGACGGGGCAATCCATGGTCCGTTATCACATGACCAGGGACCGCACCCTGTGGCATGTGACGAGGCAATCCACGGTCCGTTGTCACGTGGCCAGGGACCGCACACTGTGGCGTGTGACGGGGCAATCCACGGTCCGTTGTCACATGACCAGGGACCGCACCCTGTGGCGTGTGACGGGGCAATCCACGGTCCATTGTCACATGACCAGGGACCGCACCCTGTGGCATGTGACGAGGCAATCCACGGTCCGTTGTCACGTGGCCAGGGACCGCACACTGTGGCGTGTGACGGGGCAATCCACGGTCCCGTTGTCACATGACCAGGGACCGCACCCTGTGGCGTGTGACGGGGCAATCCACGGTCCGTTGTCACGTGGCCAGGGCCCGCACACTGTGGCGTGTGACGGGGCAATCCACGGTACGTTGTCATGTGGCTAGGGACCGCACCCTGTGGCGTGTGACGGGGCAATCCACGGTCCGTTGTCACATGACCAGGAACCGCACACTGTGGCGTGTGACGGGGCAATCCACGGTCCGTTGTCATGTGGCCAGGCATCGCACACTGTGGCGTGTGACGGGGCAATCCACGGTCCGTTGTCACATGACCAGGGACCGCACCCTGTGGCGTGTGACGGGGCAATCCACGGTCCGTTGTCACGTGACCAGTGACCGCACCCTGTGGCGTGTGACGGGGCAATCCACGGTCCGTTGTCACGTGGCCAGTGACCGCACACTGTGGCGTGTGACGGGGCAATCCACGGTCCGTTGTCACATGACCAGGGACCGCACCCTGTGGCGTGTGACGGGGCAATCCACGGTCCGTTGTCACGTGACCAGTGACCGCACCCTGTGGCGTGTGACGGGGCAATCCACGGTCCGTTGTCACATGATCGGGGACCGCACACTGTGGCGTGTGACGGGGCAAACCACGGTCCGTTGTCATGTGGCCAGGCATCGCACACTGTGGCGTGTGACGGGGCAAACCACGGTCCGTTATCACATGACCAGGGGGCCGCACACTGTGGCGTGTGACGGGGCAATCCACGGTCCGTTATCACATGACCAGGGACCGCACACTGTGGCGTGTGACGGGGAAATCCATGGTCCGTTATCACATGACCAGGGACCACACTGTGGCGACCCTGGCGTGTGACGGGGCAATCCACGGTCCGTTGTCACGTGGCTATGGACCGCACACTGTGGCGTGTGACGGGGCAATCCACGGTCCGTTGTCACATAACCAGGGACCGCACCCTGTGGCGTGTGACGGGGCAATCCACGGTCCATTGTCACGTGGCCAGGGACCGCACCCTGCGGCGTGTGACGGGGCAATCCACGGGCCGTTGTCACATGATCGGGGACCGCACACTGTGGCGTGTGACGGGGCAATCCACGGTCCGTTGTCACGTGGCCAGGGACCGCACCCTGCGGCGTGTGACGGGGAAATCCACGGTCCGTTGTCACATGACCAGGGACCGCACACTGTGGCGTGTGACGGGGCAATCCACGGTCCGTTGTCACATGACCAGGGACCGCACACTGTGGCGTGTGACGGGGCAATCCACGGTCCGTTGTCATGTGGCCAGGGACCGCACACTGTGGCGTGTGACGGGGCAATCCACGGTCCGTTGTCACATGACCAGGGACCGCACACTGTGGCGTGTGACGGGGCAATCCACGGTCCGTTGTCATGTGGCCAGGGACCGCACACTGCAGGGGTGTAATAGACGGCCAAAATGGGGGCGGCATGATTCGCAGGCCAATTCTTTCCAGTCAGTGCCAAAAGATTAAATGCTAGGATCGGAGAACATGTGATGGGGGCATGTCCATTATCCGCCTTCCAAAGATTACACCCGGGGTCACGTGACCTCAGATTACACCCGGGGTCTGCCACTGTTATCTGTGATGAGTGTTCAGTCGTGCCCCGTGTGATCTGTCACGTGACCTCAGCGGGTGGTGACTTCACATTGGGCGGAGGCCAACAGGCAGACCGATATATTAGCGGACTACGGACAGCGTAGGGGGATTGTGAAAACGCTGAACCTGGTGAGATCATCTTCGCCTGACACCTTACATCCATCTGGACGTTTTGACAGACGCAAAGAAATGAAGCCTTAGATCCACCGGAGATGATAAATAGCAGTGGTGTCTGTGGATTGGTGTTTTGCCGTGTACTAACTACTTGGGTCACGTTGTGCTCACAGCTAGACTGCTAAATAGCAACATAGCAATGCAAATAACGAAATAACATGTGGTTGCAATACACTTCATTGCATCAGCTTCCATCCCATGCTTCCCATCCCCGGACATGGGTCGTTAGTAGACGCTGACAGCCAAAGCATTGCAACGAGGATAAATGCAACAACGCAAAAGTGTTGGAGTAGTCCCATCCACAGGCGCTGTTTTGTGTTCGAAGCCAAATCAAACAAATCGCACGTGACTTGCATGAAATACACCCGTCCGACCTGTGCAAAGTCCGCTCATGTGATGCAGACAAGTTCATTCATGTGATGCAGACAAGTCCGTCCACTTCATGCAGATACGTCGGTCCACGTGATGCAGATACGTCGGTCCACGTGATGCAGGTCCGTCCACGTGATGCAGACGTCCGTCCACGTGATGCAGGTCCGTCCACGTGGTGCAGGTCCGTCCACGTGATGCAGACGTCCGTCCACGTGATGCAGATCCGTCCACGTGATGTGAGCTAATCACTGTGACGTGCATATGCATACCAAATCGGCCCATAGAAGCATGTACGACGTTTCATGCCTTGGATTGCGGGAGACTGCCACGAAGAATGCATGGCCCGAGCTATCTAGGGAGATAGCGACGAATTCTCATGTTAATCGCGGAGTAAACATGACAGGATTCGAAATTTGGAAACATGGACTCCAATAAAACAAACATAAAACGGCAGCCGTTCGTGCGACCGCATCACATTCGCTCTTGATACGTGCACAAAGTGTGTGCACGTGACGTGCCCGAGACCATGCAGCGGGCGCACCGGAAGCGGTCAGCGCCGAGTGTACGGCCGTTTCAAGGTCTGCCAACGACGCAGTCGGCGGCGCCGGCGGCCCGCTGACGTGACCGTGATGGCAGCGCGCCGCTTCTCGGGACGACCCACGGACTCGCGGTCTCATGGACGACTCGTGGACTCATGGACGACTCGTGGACTCATGGACGACTCGTGGACTCATGGACGACTCGTGGACTCATGGACGACTCGTGGACTCATGGACGACTCGTGGACTCATGGACGACTCGTGGACTCATGGACGACTCGTGGACTCATGGACGACTCGTGGACTCATGGACGACTCGTGGACTCATGGACGACTCGTGGACCCATGGACGACTCGCAGTCTCATGGACGACTCGTGGACTCATGGACGACTCGTGGACCCATGGACGACTCGCAGTCTCATGGACTACTCGTGGACTCATGTACGACTCGTGGACCCATGGACGACTCGTGGACCCATGGACGACTCGTGGACTCATGGACGACTCGTGGACTCATGGACGACTCGTGGACTCATGGACGACTCATGGACTCATGGACGACTCGTGGACTCATGGACAACTCGTGGACTCATGGACTCATGTACGACTCGTGGACTCATGGACGACTTGTGGACGACTCGTGGACTCATGGACGACTCGTGGACTCATGGACGACTCGCAGTCTCATGGACGACTCGTGGACTCATGGACGACTCGTGGACCGGGCCGTCCTTGGGACGCGCGCTGCCGTCTCGAGCCAGTGGATCGGCGGCCCGCTCGACGAGTCCGAATCAGCCGCCGCACTCGCAGCGAGCACGCTTGATCTCGACACACATCAGCAGTGCGGCCGACTCGGACTGAGGCGCTGCACGGTATCTCGGGCCACACTGTTCGCCCGGGATCTGCCGTGGAAATGTGGTCGGGAAGGCTGCATTGTGGCTTTGGAGCCAGCTGGCCCTGAATGTACTTCCTGCGCTTAGCGCCAGCTGGCGTGACGTTCAATGTAGACATGTTTGGGCAGCGCTTCGTGCTGCCTCTGCGGGCGAAACCGATGACATTCCAAACACGTAGGGGCGCGGAGATATTTCGAGACAGCGCCGAAGTTCCCCACTACTCGATGTGCAAGCTACGAGAAGTCGGCGACGGCGACAATTAAGCTCTCACGACGGTCTGAAGACATTCCATCCCCGCTTTATGCATGCCGCACCGGCATCGGCGACGCATTTCACCTGCTTCATGAGGGATATAGACGTGGGCGATGAGGGGTGGTGGGGCGAGGAAGGCCTAATCGGACCGTGCATCAGATGGTACTCCGGCTACCCGATGTCCTGAGCGTTCAGGCGCCAGCGCCGGCGCAGCAGCCACTCGTCCTCCACCCTGGCCCACATAGAATGAGGGGACGAGGAGAGGGGATCGTTTGAATGCGGTGGCTCCCCGACCGCGTCGGGTATGCTGGATAATGGTGCTGGAGAGGACGTGGCAGCGCGGCTACACGGTCCGTGGGGAGGTGCTGGAGGGGGTGCGGCAGCGTGGCCTCACTGTCCTCGTGACCGCCCCCTGGACCGAATCGGCGGGGTGCTGGAGAGGGATGCTGGAGAGGGATGCTGGAGGGGGCGCGGCAGCGTGGCCTGACTGTCCTCGTGAGTGCCCCTGGACCGAATCGGCGGGGTGCTGGAGAGGGGTGCTGGAGAAGAGTGCGGCGGCGTGGCCTCACAGTCCGCGTGACTGCCTCCTGGACCGAGTCGGCGGGGTACTAGGGAGGTGTGCTGGAGAGGGGTGTGGCAGCGTGGCCTCACCGTCCGCGTGACTGCCCCCTGGGCCGACCCGCTAGCACAGCCAATCTGGTGCAGGCGAGCCTCGTGCACACTCCCTCCCACTGTACAATGCACATTGACCCATCATTTACCGTGTGCATGCGGCCGCCTTCACTCGCCATCTTTGCTCAGCGTGGTACCTGTCGGTGCGACTGATCAAAATTAAAGTAATCAAACTATGCAGAGGATGAGCAGATCGTCGGTTGGCACGGAAGAGAGCAGGCTCTATGGAGCGATGCCAGGTGGAGATCTACGGTAGGCACGGGGAAAGCAGGCTCGTTAGAGCGACACTAGGCGGATATCGTGGGTGCGCACGGGGGAGAACAAGCTCGTCGGAGCGACTCTAAGTAGGATACATAATTGGCCTTTGCACTTCGGAACGTGAAGGTTTAGTCGGTTTAGTGCACGGAAGCCATCATTAGCGTCAAGTCCGGTTATCCAGGAATGCACCGTGCACTGGATGCATGCTGTAGTCCGAGGTCACACCGTGTAGGACTGACTCAGCTGATGGCTGAACCGATGCCCGAGAGCTGAACCGATGCCTGGCAGCTGAAGCGATGTCCGAGAGCTGAACCGACGCCCAACAGTTGAACCGATGCCTGGCAGCTGAACCGATGCCTGGCAGCTGAACCGATGCCTGGCAGCTGAACCGATGTCTGACAGCTGAACCGATGCCTGGCAGCTGAACCGATGCCTAGCAGCTGAACCGATGTCTGACAACTCAACCGATACCTGGCAGCTGAACCGATGTCTGACAGCTGAACCGATGCCTGACAGTGAACCGATGCCTAGCAGCTGAACCGATGCCTAACAGCTGAACCGATGTCTGACAACTCAACCGATGCCTGGCAGCTAGGCTGGCGTCCGGTACGACGCCTAACCTGGCTTCCAAGCTAATGTCTGACTTCAGATCTGACTCGACATCTGACTTCAGATCTGACTCGACATCTGACTTCAGATCTGACTCGATATCTGACTTCAGATCTGACTCGACATCTGACTTCACATCTGTTCTGATGTTTGTCCTGGGATTTAACCTGTCTAACCAGACACTTGACCTTGTAGTTGAACTGACAGGATCTGACACCTGACCTGGCATGTGATCCGACATCGTGAATGCCATGTGATGCGATGTCGGCTAAACAGTTCGCTTCATCCACATCTTATCCCAAATATGATGGGATATTAGACGGGACATTGAGACTATGTCGTCGTTTGGACATTGCAACTCTCTCGAAAGTATGCATCAAATATCGCAACTTAATAGAAAATTAGCTACATACCTGACCATATCTGACCATATCTGACCATACCTGACCATACCTGACCATATCTGACTTGGCACAATGTCCAGACATCAAACCCAAGAACACATCTGATATAGGTTCGGATATGTAGCAAGGTGATATGATGAAAAAGCCACCGGAATGCTATCAAGTAATCAACTGACTGGCAATAAGATGGTGCCTTGATTTGACACATGGTGCTGCGCCGCTATAATCTGACGTGCGACGTCATAATCTGACGTGCGACGTCATAATCTGACGTGCGACGTCATAATCTGACGTGCGACGTCATAATCTGACATGCGGCGTCATAATCTGACGTGCGACGTCATAATCTGACGTGCGATGTTATAATCTGATGTGCGACGACATAATCTGACGTGCGACGTCATTCCACCTGGACATGACCTGGCATCCAAATCGCAGACCACCGCTGCACAGCGGCCGACTGCTACACCCGGTGTCACAGCTCGCCCCACGGCGGCGCCGACACATTGACCTGAGACATGGCCCGCCGGCGGCCCGCCGGCCGGCCACGCCGCGGCCCCTCTCCGCCCGCCAGTCGAGGCCGCACGGTGCCGGCCTCCGACCGCCGACCGCCGGCCACTCTGCCAACTCGTGACGTGACGTGACGCCGACCGCCGGCAACTCTGCCAACTCGTGACGTGACGCCGGCCGCCGGCAACTCTGCCAACTCGTGACGTGACGCCGGCCGGCCGACCGCCGGCCACTCTGCCAACTCGTGACGTGACGCCGGCCGCCGACCACTGCCAACTCATGACGTAACGCCGGCCGCCGACCACTGCCAACTCGTGACGTAACGCCGGCCGCCGATCACTGCCAACTCATGACGTAACGCCGGCCGCCGACCACTGCCAACTCGTGACGTAACGCCGACCGCCGGCCACTCTGCCAACTCGTGACGTAACGCCGACCGCCGACCACTCTGCCAACTCGTGACGTAACGCCGGCCGCCGACCACTCTGCCAACTCGTGACGTGACGCCGGCCGCCGGCCACTCTGCCAACTCGTGACGTAACGCCGGCCGCCGACCACTGCCAACTCGTGACGTAACGCCGACCGCCGGCCACTCTGCCAACTCGTGACGTGACGTGACGTGACGTAACGCCGGCCGGCCGACACGATCAAACGGCCGCCGCCGGCGCTGAGCCGTCGGCGCGTGACGCGTGACGCGTGACTGTGCCGGCGGGCGGGTGTGCACACGGCGGGAGGCGCGGCCGACCTTTGGCACCGCGCCGACTGGCCGGCTGGAAATCAATTGGCGCGGCTGTGTTCATAAGCGGTGCAGTTGATGCGCCGCTGGACTCCAGTCGCCAGACTGGCTCGCCTCGTGTGAACCGGGCCGGTGAAATGGTTTGATATGAAGTAGACTTCAGTTTAAAAATGGTGAATTTGTATCACAGAACGTACAGCGCCCGCATAATGGCTTGATTCGTGGTAAATAACTACACACCAACATGTACATGCATATATATATATATATATATATATATATATATATATATATATATATATATATATATATATATATATATATATATATATATATATATATATATTTACATATATATATATATATATATATATATATATATATATATATATATATATATTCATATTTCTGGCTACTGGCGGATCCAGCCATTAGGTTGGGCTCCTTCGTTTGAAATGGACCAGATACACCCAGGCAACCATGATTCGCCGGTGGACTTCTTCGATAAAAATAACTCAACGGGTTTACCATACTTTTGCAGCAAGATATGCATTGAAGCAAATTTATTTCCATAAAATGCTGTCATTCTCCTAGAACTCGTAAGCTTTGGCCCACCATCGCCGGAACGCCCCTCCTTGGATCCGGTTGCGACTGTGATGTCAGTGAGCCGTGGGATCCTCCATCACCGCAGACCACCTCTGGTATCCGACACGCGGACGCTTGGGCGCGCCAGAGGACGCTCCGCCGGCTGCGGTTGGTGTGAGACGAAACAATTGTACGTTCTTTCTTTACGCGCAACACCACATGCCCATAATTATGGACTGAAGCGATCTTGTGAGAGGATATGGCTCCACGTAACTCGCTTTCATGTCACCACAGGATAATTGCAAAGCCATTACGAAGCTGCCATATGCTTAGCCTTAGAATGGTGCTAAATGCAGTGGGACAGGTACGCTCTGAAACTTCTTGTTGCATCATGCCCTTGACTAGGGCCAAGCTCTTCTTCAGCGCAGCATAACACCTTCTGGGGTATTGCAGACGTTTCTTTTGGAATGTTCACTCTAAAGGAAATGAACAGTTAAAAAGATGCATGCAATAATGACACACGCTTTTCTCCAGACCACAGGAATTTACTCCATGAGTTCATGTCGCTAAAAGCTAAAATCGGAGAAATTTGGGATTACAAAAACTCTATCTTGTGCTCTCTACCAAACAATTTTAGAGATGTTTAGGTGAGTACTCCTTACAAATATTGATGCAGTGCTTGTGTGACATTCACTTTTTCACGACAAACCAAAGATCGTCTTTCTCATCATGATAAATGCATTCGCGGCCCTCTGTTACATGTGGTTGAAACGTATAAACAACTGCGCAATAACCGTGTCAAATGATGGTAGATAAAGGCTGGGCGAAGGCGTATTTTACGGAGTTGGCACGCCTCCGATGGCCCTGTCTCCTCCTCGGGTCGACGCCTGTTGGCGGCACTGACACGTGAATGCCGCAGCTGCAGATCCATTCAGCTAGCACTTCGCCAGATCTGGCAACTTGCCCCGCCTCGAGATGGGTTGATTGTCACCGCGACAAGATCTGGGGAGTCCTCCCCGGCAGCGGACCGCGGCGTACCGCTTGGTTCTCCGATCTGGGGGGCCCGTGATTCCCGATATTAATCCCGAAAACATTGTCCCACAATCTTCTATGACAACCATAACATTTGTCCCGTGATCCACCGATATCAGCCAATACAAATTATGCCACAGTCCCTACGGCGACCGCAACATTCGTCCGGTGATCTCCGACATCAAGCCCCTAAAGTCGCTCCAAAATCCACAACGTCAACCGCCAAATTCGTCCCGTGATCACCGATATCAACCCTCAAAAGTGGTCGCGGAATTCCAGACGGGCTGAGTGCATTACCATGAGGTGACAATGGGGCAGATGGTCGTGATTTGCAAAGGTGCATGAATGGGTCTCGCACGTGACGGTGCATGCACTGATGTTTAGCTGCGGTGCTCAACGCATCGGCGTGCCGATATGATATTTCACGCGCTATCAGTCATATACGAGTATATGGGGACAATTCCACGAAAGATATGCCACGAACTATCCCACATGATGTGCACTCAGAGACCACTTTCTGAGGTGGTATAATGCAAAGCAGGTTGCCATTTTGCCAGGATATTGCTGCCACGTGTTGTGCCCCCGACTCCAGTTATTACACTCATCCACGCACACGCGGGACGTTCCTGAACCATCGGCCGGTTCAGTCCAGTGCCAATTGGACCATGACGTCATTTCACGCGTTTGCAATGAACGCGTTTTATTTAACCTTACGGCAGTGGGTATTGCAGGAGCAGCTACTCATCTACATCCGAGTGACGTCCCTGACTCGTTGTTAAGGAGCGAATTACTTAAGTAGAAAGACAAGGTCCATGTGGAAATACACAGTCCACTATTCGCGGACAGGAAGGCAGGGCCTGGCCTACCATGTTTCATGCGGAGTTACGCTCCCACACTGAACGCTAGCGCCCAGTGATGCTGAATTTTACCCAATGGAGGCCGCAGTTTAATTTCTAAGTGATTGAAATCAATTGGAAAATCTGCACCTTTGGCTGCCGTATATTTTCCCCGTGAAAACGTATGACATAATAGGTCCCCAAGCAAAGCCTGTGCTACATCACAAAGATCATCGCCAGTGCATACTTCACGTGCCTTTGCGTGTACCAACATTAACTCAGAATGTGCCCTGGGTGCACATAAATAACCCACAATATACTTCCGACTCCCACCAAGGAAAACCCACAGTGTATGCCGGATACACCAGGGCGCGTTGTAGCCTGTACAGTTAAGATGCACCCCAAAATCTCAATAACTAACAAACTAACCAAGCCAAACACAACTACGATCACCCACAAAGTACCCCGGGTATACACAGCACCGATAACCCAGTCAAACCCGGAAACATAGTATCGATAACCCAATGTACCGTGGGCACACACAACACCGATAACCCAGTGTACCCCGGACTCATACAACACCGATAACCCAGTGAAACCAGAGCACATATCAATGTCGATAACCAAGTGTAACCCAGACGCATGCAACACAGATAACCCAGTGTAATCCGGACACATACGATGTCGATAGCCCAGTGCACCCCGGACACACACACACACACACACACACACACACACACACACAACACCGACAATCCAGCATACACCGGACAAAACACCAGCCACCAGCAAAACACTCCTGGGCACACAGCGGACAAATCACGTGACGTGTGCGATTTGTCGTGTGCCGCGTCCGATTCAGATCCGGAGCGCGGCCTTGTGACGCCCACCCGGCCTGCTGACGTACGCAGGGCGTTTTAGCCACGTCATCCAGGACAGGCTCCAGGACGACAGCACGCACTGCCCACTGGCCGCCGGAGAAAGGCTGCGGCCAGCCGCGAGGAGGGTTCGGTGGCGTTTTTATGAAAGGGCCAGCGCACGGTGTGTCCCTCCCAAGTGACAATACCGAACGGGTCGTCTATCTTCCGCGGCACCGCAGAGGTCACAGGTCACCTGCTCGCCGTGCTGCGCACAGTGATACAATCTCGACACCAGTTGGCAGACACTTGGAGAAAATCCGCCACCGGAATTCCGAAGGTGCGGCCGAATAATGGTTCAGCAGACAGCTGGTCGGTGACACCCCGGATGGGCCATATATGGCTTACCCGGCTCACGGCTCCGAAGGAAACTCGGCTCGGCGAGTGCGTGAATGTTCAGTGGTCTCGGCTAAATGGAAAGCAACCCTGGAGCACTGCTAAATAATTGCACTAAGATGAAATATCTTGTTGTTGTTGTCTTCCAAAAAGGACTGCACGAAGAGTAATGTCGAGTGGAAGTTCATGGGTACGTATGCACCAGGCATGCACCAGGTATTCACGCATGCACCTCACATGACGTTCTGAGACCGACTTCATCTGAGAGCTCAGTTGACCTGGCAGATCGCTAGCTGAAATTGATCTGATCTGTCCTGGCACGTAGACAGGATCGGGTCTGCAGGCAGTCACATACATCTCCAGCCGAGATGGCCATCACATAAGATCGGCTCTGCAGGCCGTCGCCTTTACCACCAGCCGAGACGGCCATCCGCGCGAGCTTTGTCACGGCATCTGGCGACGCGGCGACACGTGTCCGCTATAAATTCGGCACGTGACACCTGACACCAAGCCCATCGACGCTGCACGGACGGCCAGCCGACCAAGGACACTGCAGGTCAGATCACACGGACACTTTGGAGGCCTCGGTCGTGGGCATGCACGCATCGGTGACGTCATCACAAACCGGGTGACGTCAGCCAATAGAAGGCGTCGGAAATTGCTGCGGCGAGTCAGGCACATCAAAACCAGAACCGATTGATTTGTGGGAGTGTTCTGCTTTTGAAGTATCCGTGCGCGTCGCTCGGTACCCAGTGCGACACAAGATGTGTATCTCGTGGACTCAGCTCGCACGGTTCCGTTGGGAGCGTCATCGTGAACTGTGAAGGTGCAGGGCAGGGTTATTCCCAATCTTACACGTGTTGCTTCGTTTTCATTTAAGCTTCTTTCGTTCATCTCACTTTCAGTTGTATGATGCAAAATCAGCCAACAACTGCATTCATAACTGAATCCGCCACAGTTAGCGCTGTTGGTTAGCGCTGGCATGTTTCGATCTGGCTAATTAGTGTTATCCTGCTAATGTCTCGATCTTGTTAATTAGTGTTATTTATGGCAATAGGATGCAAGCACCTGATGCGGACAGACGCTGGACTTGATAAGACATCAATACGATACAAATGTGGCGCGGCCGCAACAATAAACGATGGTAGAAGTGTGACGTATAGGACAAACTATGACGTCAGCAGCTACCTGAAGAAGTGCAAGACGCGCGCAAGCGGCTGCAGAAATGCTATGTGATCATGCTTCTATACCGTACGGTATTTCCTGTGGGGACTTACGGCTTAGCTGGCATCCGATCTGATAACGTTGAAACTGAGCGCAGCGACAACCAGCCAGCCGTGGCTCACTATCCAACCATGTCCAACCAAGCCGGACTCCTGGATAACATTCTGTCTGACCGTCCGACCATGTCCAACCACGTCGGACTCCTGGATATCATTCTGTCTGACAATCCAAACATGTCCAACCACGCAGGACTCCTGGCTAACATTCTGTTTGACCATGCAAACATGTCCAACCACGCCGGACTCCTGGGTAACATTCTGTTTTCATCATTATGTTTTGTTGGGCCGCCTGGATTTCCAAAGATCTCCACTCCCCAGCATGGTACGTGACTTGTACCGGGGAGCGAGTAGCGACTGGCCGCGCGAACCATGTCCCATGAGCCAAGCCAAAGGCGCAAAGAAGGGTAGGAAAGCCAGCATGGCTTACACCAGATGTGATGAAAACAATTCAGGCTAAGCAAGGTACGTTTGAGTATTTAAGGAAGCTACGAATATCTTAAATTTAAGGTCTTTTAAAAATCTAGAGATGCTGTGAAGCAGAAAATCAGGCAGCAAAGCGAGCAAAGAATTGGATTTGGCTAGGAACTGTAATGGGGACAGTAAAAAGTTTTTTTTTTTTTCCAAAAAAATAAAGCCGCGCGAACCCATTGGTCCACTGGAAGTAATGGGACTATATTGAGTGAGGATGGTGAGATGGTTGAAGAGCTAAGCAACCAGTTTAAACAATTGTTTCCAGGGGGGGAGTTAACCAACCACCCCCAAACAACACCCCACACACAAAGAGGAAAAAAAAAAAAAAATAAATTTTTTATAAATAAAAAAATTTTTTTATAAAAAAAAAAAAAAAAAAAAAAAAACAAAACAACCCCCAAAAAAATAAATTAAAATATTTTGGGAAAGTTAAAAAAAAAAGAAAAAACAATACAAAAAAAATTATATTTTTTTTTTTAATTAAAAAAATGAAATTCCAACAGATTGGAAAAGGGCAAATGTAGTTCCTATTTTCAAGAAAGGAGAAAGAGGGAAAGTTGAAAACTATAGGCCAGTAAGCCTCACATCCCTAGTCTGCAAGCTCGAATCAATTATCAAGGATAGAATAGTTAGTTTTCTGAAGGGAACAGATTGATTCAAGATACTCAACATGGGTTTAGAAAAGGGCGATCGTGTCTCACAAATCTCTTGGACTTTTTGAATTTTGCTACAGAACAATTTGATCAGGAAAATCAGGTTGATGTAGCATATCTTGACTTTAGTAAAGCCTTTGACAAGGTACCCCATAAACGGTTAATGATGCCGCTTCAAGTCCATGGTATTGCAGGTAGCATCCTAAAATGGATAGAGTTGTGGCTTTCAGATAGACAGCAGAGAGTGATGCTAAATGGTACAAAGTCATCATGGCAAAATGTTCTTAGTGGAGTCCCCCAGGGGTCGGTAGTGGGGCCACTATTGTTCATTATATATGTGAATAGCATTTAATGTGGCCTTAGCAGTAAGGTTTTGAAATTTGCTGATGATTTGAAGATCTTTAGGGCAATAACAGGGCACAATGAGCAGGTTTTGCTGCAGAAAGACTTAGACGAGCTAGTAAAGTGGTCCGAAAAAATGGCAAAGGAAGTTTAATTTTGATAAGTGCAAAGCCATGCATGTAGGTAGGCAGCATATGAAGGCTCCATACTTCATGGGTGGCCAAGTACTATCTGTGACTCAGCAGGAGAAGGACTTAGGTGTTATTTTGAACACAAAATTGGGGGCATCAGAACAGACCAAAGAAGCCAGGAAGAAGGCACAAAGAATGCTTGGGGCAATACAGAGGAATGTGTCATACAAAAGTGAGGAGGTCACCAGGAAGCTTTACTGTGCATATGTCAGGCCACATTTGGAATACTGTGTACAAGCTTGGTCCCCAAGTTATGAGAAAGATTGTTGGCTTTTAGAGGGAGTACAAAAGAGGGCAACAAAAATGGTGAATGGTATAGGCAACCTGGCATATGAGGAAAGACTGAAGAAATTGAATATGTTTTCACTTAGATATAGAAGGCTGAGAGGAGATCTCATCGAGGTTTATAATTTCATGGTCAGGAACAGGGATATCTCAGGGAAATGTTTTAATTTAACAGAAATGATGCAATTAGAGGTCATCAATTCAAAATTAAAGTTAATCACAGCAGGACAAGGTTAAGACAGTCTTTCTTCACCAACAGGGTAGTAGAACACTGGAACCAGCTGCCAGGAACCATTGCCAGTAGAACACACTGACCATCTTTAAAAACGGCATAGACAATCATTATCAGACTAGGGATTGTTTTCTGTATTCCAGGGAGGGTTGATCAACAGGGAGGAGTTGGGAGGAGTTTGTAATTGTTGAGTGTGTTATGCAATAGCAAGTGAGTCTCTTATTAAGTCTAAACGCTTTATAACTTTATATAGGGTGTACCTAGCAGTGGATTCAGCACCTTCCTTCGGGATGTGATACTGATGAGATTGTCTATGGTAGCACAATGGGTATGATGGGAGGAGTTTTTAATTGTTCAGTGTATTATGCAATAGAAGTGAGTCTCTTATTAAGTCTGAACGCTTTATGAATTTGTGTGGGATGTGCCTAGCAGTGGATTCGGCACCCCTTCGGGATGTGATGCTGATAAGATTGTCTATGGTGGCACGATGGGTATGATGGGAGGAGCTTGTGATTGTTGAGGGTGTTATGCGGTAGCAAGTGAGTGGTGCTAGATAGGCTGGGATATATAGCTTCCTAGGAACTTTGGATAAGGGATTGATTGGGGTGGGAGTATGTACATTTGAAGTACCTTTTCTAGATAGGCTTAACCCAGATGGGCCCCTGTGGCTCTTATTAAGCCTTAATACTTTATGACTTTATGACTTTATGAGCCCTGCACACGAGGCATGCTCGGCTGGCGGCCCAGCGTCGATCGTGACACGTGTCCAGTGCGGTCAAGGTCAACAGGCGCGGCCGTCGTCGACCCCACAGCCGGCCGGCTACGCCATTGGCCGATCGTGTGCCACTCGTGTGGATGTACAGATAGCGAAATGGTCTGTCAGCCACCAGTGCGCTGTGCACCGGTGTGCCGCAAGCCAGCGTCCAGAGCGGCAGGGGCTCCAGTCAGGGGCGGATCCAGGAGTTTTCCTGGGGAGGGCCACATTTCCTCTGAAAGGGCGTTTTTGGCTGAAAAATCCGCTCAGAGGAGATGCAATCGAGCCTTCCTAAAGGGACATCTGTTCCGGCTGGGGGGCGCCACCTTTCCATGGGAAGGGGCGCATTCTTTCGGTGCCCCTCTCTGTATCCGCCTCTGGCTCCAGTGGAGATGTCGGCACGGCATCAGTCGACGGGCGGAGGCGTACAGCAGGAGTTTACATTGTAGCCGGGAGTACTCGCGAGGGGTTGCAGCAGGTCTTTTGTTTGTGGTGGTGGTGGCTTAACCGCGCGCCGACTGCTTCGGTCATTTTGCGCCCGTGTCTTTGTTTGCCATGAGAGACGTTGCTTACAGAGGTGACGGGTCAGTACGTCGCATTGTTGGGCTGATCACGAGCGACGTGAGACACAGAGGCACAGCCAAGGGGGAGCCACCGCCCCCCCCCCCCCTTAGCACCGATACATACGCTAGATCAAACGAGAAATTTTGAGCTTTTCACCACGCAAATCCCTATATTTTTGGAGCTCTTTGCGCGCGGGAAGTTTCCTCACATTTTTTTCATCGCCTCCCCTACAAAAATCCTGACTGCGCCACTGGTAAGGCAAGTTGCATGTTTTCATATTTGGAAGCGTGTTGACATGCTTCTTGGCGCATTCGCCTTATAACATGTTGAAATGCAGTGCAATGACTGCAATACTTCAGGCACTGAGGTAAGCCGCCTCTGAAGCTGCATAATGTATGCATTCAACAGGTTCAAATCAGATCCGATGTATCCTAACGTATAATAGTACAGAGGAATTAACAGTAAAACAGCACGCGCAACGCTCATATTCTTGCCAACGAAAGAAGCGAACCTGTCGTACCGAACTGCTTTGCTGCAAAACTGCAAAATTGCAAAATTGGAAAGCTCAATCCATGCCCCATATATACATGATGTAAAGAAAAAGCACACGGACCCCGTAAACATAGCACCCTTAGAAAATGAACCTACAAGCACGGGCATATTCTACATTTATTCGGTGTGCCACCACATAGCAGTAGCGGGTAGAGCATAAAGAGAGCGTTGTGGCCGGGCCGGGCAACTTGATTCTTTGCTGTCACGGATTACTTACTGGCTGTTTACTGGTTGTTTACTGGTTGTTTACTGACTGCTTACTGATTGCTTACTCATTGTTTACTCATTATTCACTATCAGTAAATTTAGCCATAACTGAAGGAAGTCTACCCGGCAGTTGATTCTGCCGTAATTATACTATTTTCAGGGGCAGTTAATTTCCCGCGCACATGTGCTAAGATTATCAATGTTTCAATCCCTAAATATCCCCAGCTCGTGTAGGTGGAATGAACAATCTACCAAAGGTTTTTTCTTCTGCAGCCACTGAAAAGGGTGCGCATCGACGCGCTGCCGCTCGACATAGCTGATGGCGAATACCTTACCGACTTTGCCAAGCTCGTAACGCAAACAAACAAAGTGGAAATGCCGCGTCAGGCCACTGCTCCATGACGCTCGACAATGCATTGACGCCATGACACCATCACCATGTCCACTCTCCTGAGAGGGGAACGTGTCCGATTGTTTGTTGTCGAAATCGCAAAGTATAGACATTTAATCTGGCTTATTGTCTCCAAGTGACAGTTGATGGTTGTGGTAGGATGTTGGACAACTCATCGAACCTATTTATGCATATGCCAGTGTCATTTCTAGGGTCGTTCGAGGTCATTGGTCGAATTTGGCCTTGGATGAACTTATTGGACTTATCAGCCACTCTGGGCTAGTTTGGGGCTGAAACTAAAATTGGTGCTCATTTTTTACCCACAGGCACTGCAAACTGATGCTTTCGGGCACGACTTTGAAATATTCCAAATGGGTTCAACACCTCGGCCTCATTTGACCGCGCATCTTTGGGCCACGATGTAGTAAATCACACATTGTAAGCATTCCACAAAACTGGGAAATACTATCCGAGCATGTGATGCGCATATCGGTTATTATTTTTACACAGGGAACGATTGAGCGTGAAAATTGTCGATTTGTATTAAAAAATGGTCCGATTTCATGTAAACATTTATGGGAATCGTCTTTGGAGTGTTGAATAACGAATATTCAACTCTTTCCGGCACCAACTAACGGAAATAAGCACGATTATCTGCACCTAATTTCATTGATTGACACCAATGTCGGGTGTGGTGGAGATGTCGCACAACTTAGGCTAACCAGCTTACATAGGTCAGTGACACTTCAAAGGTCACTCAAGGTCAACTACATGACCTCCGATAACCCCTTTTCCGCTTGAAGCATTCTGAGGTTAGTTTGAATGCTGAATCTGAATTGGGTGATTTATTGCTCTCGTATCTACCAGAGAAGAGTGTTTCCCGGTATGATTTCGGAAGCATGCAAAACTAGGTAAGCACTTTGACCTCATGCGACACTTGACTATGGGTCTAAATATATCAAACTCCACACCGTTAGTATCCCACGATACTGAGGAATACTCTCCTAAAAATTTAAAGTAAGTATATGTGGTGGGGTTTACACAGGTAGCGAATATTTGTGCTAACATTCATGCGAATATACGTTGGACGGTTGAATAACGAATACTCAACTCATTCAGTTCCCAACTGACAGCACTATGCACGACAAATATTGAGGGTTCGAGAGCCTCTGTGAAAAGAGTGAATATCGTGTTATACCGGTCTGTTCGCCTTGTGTCCAACTCTTGAACACCGGCCTGATATTATCTGGTACGGAAAGTAAGCTACGAAGAATGAAAGAAGCATGGCAATCTGCTGCTAGCCACTTCCTGTCAGACGTGTATTTGTTCTTGTAAGGTGCTTAGCATGGATGTTTTGGACAAAGGTTTTACCCGGTACAGGGGCATATCTGTTCCTGGTGACTCAGTACGGTAATTGATCACTGCACTGAGCGAGGAGTGACTCAGTGGCCGTTTTCCGCCCATGCCCATGTATGACTTTGTGGCTTCTTCAAGCCCCACAATCCAGGACCGTAACAAGTTCTCAGAATCGTGGTAGGACGTTGATGCTGGCGGTCCTGTCCAGAGAAAAAGACGACTGGCAATGAAGGAAATGTGCATTGTTCTGTGAACCGTTGCTGATTAAAAAAAATGGATGGTTTTATGTCTCCAATAAACCGGTCCTGAGAAACCAACGTGCAATTTTGTATGCGACTAAGCTATTTCACGTTTTAAAAGAAGTGTATCCATACATTTATTTTGAGGGGAAGCAATTAAAAACGCTGCTGTAATCACCTTGGTATTCGCTGAGCTCACCGCCGCCACCCAGAAGCAGAGCGGCGGCGGCTTGCCATACGTGAACTTACCGTGCAGGTTAATCTGGTAAATCAGTTGTGACTCTCTGCTAAATGGACTTAGAGGCAAGATCAGCAGGGGCACGGCCAGGATTTCCTTAAGGCGAGCACGACCCGAAACAAATCATGAAAGAGAGACCGCTTTCGGCACGCGAAGCGCGCCGAAAATTTATGGTTCTGCGTGGTGAAGATCACAAGATTTCTTGTTGGACCTAGTGTATTTTGGTTGCTAAGGGGAGCCCCACGGGCCCCCTTGGTTGCGCCTCTGAAGGTAAGAATTAGCATCCCCATAATGATGCGCCGTAACTATCTGATTTCGTATAACTTTGATTGACATACCCACCGTTGTCTGCACTGTGGTGAAGTATTTCGTCCAAAATAAATTCAAAGCTCTTGAATTTACTAATTATGAGATCAGCAGATAGGTCGACTGGTAGATAATTGGTAGTCAAATTCCAGAAAGAGTGAATCGAGATACGGTGGTGCCGCCATCGCGATGGCGGCACCAGCATATCTCGATTCACACTTCATTCTCGATATACTTTTCCACCGATGCATCGGTGGAAAAGCATATTGCATTATCGCATTACCATCCTAGCAGTATATACACATACAGACGCACACATGCACACACACACGCAAACAATATATATATATATATATATATATATATATATATATATATATATATATACATATATATATATTTATACATATATACTATATATATATATATATATATATATATATATATATATATATATATATATATATATATATATATATATATATATATATTGTTAAAGACAGTATTGCCTTCGTTTATCTTCTTTTCATGCACATTTGCACTGGTGGCGTCTGAGACAATCTACATCAGAGACACCACACCCATCATCAACGCACAAAACAAGACATACACACACCTGGCTCTGTATGACAAATCTTTAGCCGTATAATGGTGTATCAAAAGTGAGCTTGAATGTAGTATGGTATCCTATCCATTTCGGAATCCTAACACATGAAGTGCCTAGATACATAATGTTTGTGAACTGTGTGATCATTTTTGCTTGTGAATCCGCTTTTTGCAATCTGAGGCCAATTTCCATAACATCACTAGCTGTGTATTCACACCGAATTTGGTGTGAATACACCTCTAGGTAATCTTCAATTATTACCCCTCACATCTTCTTTATATCATGTGTGACCTATGATTCGTTTAATTCATTCATGAAGATGATCAATGTTGATTGAAACGTCGAAAACATAAACATAGTGTAACGAATCACGTATTATATCGACTTATGAGTGACTTTACGAAATGTTTCCTCGTCTTCGCAATTGTGGGTAATATTCTGCATAATATCTCCAACGAACAACGAAAAGTCATCCGAAAACTAGAAAATGTGCGTAAAAAGAACATCAAACACCGACAACGCTGTCGTCTTTAACAACGTATATGTACGTGAAAACCTGCTTCCGAAGTATTCAAATATATATATATATATATATATATATATATATATATATATATATATATATATATATATATATATATATATATATATATTTATATATATACCAGAACGGACTGTCATCAGGCGACTTGAAAGCCTCTCAAAGAGGCATATGAACACAAAGTATGCTGCTATATTCAATGAAAGATGTATTAAAGATAATCTGCTGCCAATATTTACTAACATATAAACACACACACACACACACTTATATATATATATATATATATATATATATATATATATATATATATATATATATATATATATATATATATATATATATATCAAGATATGCTGATATAATATTTACAAATACTAAGATAATGAGGTGTACTTTCTGTTGATATTGTCACCAACACCTCTCAATTGCGAGAATACGCATGAGGTATGCATGTAAATTCTAGAGTACGAGGGTTTTCCCTATCATCTGCTATATATCTACACTCTTCCGTGTGTCATTTTCTGGTTTTGGCTGTTCACGCTTTTGTCCCGGGTCGATTTTTAACTGCAAATACTTGGCAAACATGCAACAAACCACGACATGCCTAACAAGCATATATATTGTTATTTGCATTTATTCATGGCTATAAAATTAGCAATCCTACAAAATGTCACTTTCTGACCATGTGTTCCAAAAAACCAGTTGGACGTATGAACATGACAGAGAAAGCCCAAACACCGTCTTGAACGCGGGGACGCAGTACCATTGCTGAGTCCGTGCGTCGCTTAGGGATACTGCGACACTGAGTCCCTTTAAATGGTGGCATCTACGAACATTAATCCTGTGGAACGTTGGTAAAAAGCGAAGTATTACAAATGCAGTAACGCATCATATGGCAATCTATTCCAACACCTGATCCGACAGGAAGATAATTTTAGTCCTTAGCCAAGATCCTTAGACATTCTTAGCGTGTCCTATATGCACCTCGTGGTATCAGAGTCGGCGAAAACATCCGACTTGACAAACAATAAAGCTGCTAAGTGCGCACCGTGTAGTTATCCAGACGTGTTTTCGTTAGATCCCAGTCTTATGCAACACTGGATTATGTATGTTGAGGAACCATACCGGTTTTACACATTGTGAAAATGAGACTGCTCTTAAGCAGCTTGACGTTAAAGTTGTGGTGTGCGTGTGTGTACGTGTGTGCGCATGCGTGCGCACGTGCGCGTGCGCGTACGCGAGTGCGTGTGGGTGTGTGTATGTGTATGTGTATGTGTGTTTGTGTGTTTGTATGAATGTGAATGTGAATGTGAATGTGTGCGTGCGTGTACGTGCGTGCATCTGTGTGTATGTATTTGTGTGAGCGCATGTGTGCATGCATCTATGTGCAGAAATATAAACCAGCAGTACCTCATAAACCCGATGAGGGCGCCATTTTGGTAACCGAACTTCATTCAGTTGGTCTTCAGTTGAGTGAAGCAGCCCGTAACAAGACAATACTGATAAAGCAGTAGATACAGACCACAATTGGAATAATTCCCTCTATGCAAGGATTCAATGAAATTCTATCATGAAGCTACTTCTGTTCAGTTTGACTGAGACCACACTTTCTCATATCGGCTGCGCCTGGCGGACAAAGCAGCAAGAACAAAATAATGCTGATGCTTTGTTTTGGTGTATGACGATGAATTTCATGCCGGCAAAATTCCTCTTTGGCATCTGCCGACACGGCTGGAGATGCCGGGTGGGTCGGGGGTTCGGACACCCTGGTTTGGTACCCTGCTAATGTTAAGTTATAGCTTTGTATATTCAGCCTGAAAATACGTCCTGAAAAAAGGACCTGAGCCTCCTACTTGGTTTGGTAAGAAATATCCAGTCTGATCATCCAGTAACTTCTTCATGCATGTATTTCCAGTCAAATGGGCAAGTTTGACGATTTGAATTGAGACTATCAGCCTCAGATTTTTGCTGTACTGTTACTGTGTCCTTGCTGTTAAATAAAGTCGATATCTATTAAAGACTACGCTTACTACATCTAAAATCGAGATGCATGGATTGAATGTCCATAGCCAGGGTTCTTTGTTTGATATGTGGGTTTCATGTCACTTCGACTATCCTAGCCAGGCTATGCCAGGTAAGGCCATGAAAATCGCCGGTTTTGATAGGCGTAACCGCTGAGGGCGCGGGTTAACTAACACAAAAAAGAATACTTATTCTAATCCAGCGAAGCAAACCCCAATGTCTCATGAGTAGGTGCTTGACACATCCGAATATTGGCATACTACCGCGCAGAGCAACTACGAAGTCCGGACAAGCTGAGAATAGGTAGTCTAGTAAACTTCCATGACACGCGAAGTAAAGCATACCGGTTTTGTTGTGCATCACCCCAGCCCCCCTCCCCCGCGTTTTTGAATTGCCGATGACTTCGTAAGGAATGCATGGTTCGATTGGCCCGATCGATTGGTGTTCAAGTTGTAGGGAAGTTCGAAGAAATGGAGACCTTGCCATTTCTTAGTTGGGTTCTATAGGAACGCCCATAGGAAGGTTTTATGAAGTCGATTGGGAGAGCACATGAAGCTCGCTCATGCACAAATTCGGGTTGTATCATGGTATTTAAGATCGTGCGTGAACTCGTCGAGGACAAAATATGCTAACAGTAGGAGAGGGTGCGCTCTGAATTTGTACTGAACTTTATACAGGTGCAATTCAACGTTGGATGGGCACGTGCTCCTCTAGAAACGCACAGGGCAACACCCAATGGAGCTAATGGTTAATGTGCGTGGATAACTTTTCAGTTGGGAAGCGGGGGTCATGGTACTGCGTGTCCTGCCCCTACACTCATGGTTGGGTTGAAGGTGTGGTGGCATGCAGGTCTGTCCATGATCTGGGGGACCACGACGCTCGTCACCTGGACCAGCAGCGCCTCTGCCGGCGGCTTACAACACTGCAGCTTCCGCACAACGCCGGTTTTGTAGACGGAAAGCTTAAACAATATCGGCCAAGCCTCACTGGTGGATTGGTATAACTGAATACTGAGCATTTCTGAAGATAATTTTTCGACCAGAAACCTTTTCTTAAACTAGCGCAAAGTTTTATCAGCTGGCTTTACAAAAAGACAAACATATACCTGATACCTTGATAGATGGAAGGGTGGTACCAGATTTTTGATAAGAATTGCCCACGCGTTGCAATTGTGTGGACACTTCTCCCCATGTCAATGTCAAATAGCCTTCGGCGAACATTTTTGTGAACCCTTGGTTGGTTATTGGTTTTACGACACGTCGACCGCCGAGTCATATAGCGTCGCCAATCTCTCACGCCGATTGGTCGCGGGCAAAGAGTAGCGACAGGTGAGACTAGAACCCACAATCTTTCGATTGTGAGACGAGCATCTTACCCCTAGACCACTCGTCCCCTTTGTGAACCCTTGCAGCAGTCACATGCTCTTGCGCAGATCATCGATCTTGTTTTAAACGACCTTACTACAAGTTGAAGCGTAATCACGGATTACCGAGCTAGCACGGCATTTCCATTTTCACATCCATCATTGTTGGGAAAATTGAGAGGATGCATTGGAAGATTGGCGGTCATACGTACTTCAAACATCGGCATCGCCTAATATTTGATAGGCAGAAGTTATGTTGGCTTTATTTCCGTCCATCTGGACATCTCGCGCTATTTTGACAACATCTGGCACAAGGGCTTCTCTCTAAATGCAAAAACCAATTTGAACTTACTGACCCACTCCATTGCTGATTACAGCCATGTCTACTAAACGGAACACAACGTGTTCGGATCGTTGACACTTGACGCTTCAACGACCAAACTTATCAATGCATGATGTCCACAAGGTTCTGTCCTGGGGCCCTTATTAGCACCAACGCATCTCAACGAACTGTCAAGGCGTACAACACACGACAATCTGTCATTCGCAGATAACACTTCGCTGTGTGCCTCTCACACGACTTCCAACCTCGACGCTGTGCAACGGACACTTCAACTCGACTTAGATGAGATACATAAATATGGTTGAGAATGGGTAATCATTTTCAACACTTCTAAAACAATTCAACAAACCCTTTCAAGCAAACGTCAGCACACCCCACAGGCAATAACGTTTGGAAGTGGTCGCATGGCAACCCATGCCACATATACCCACCATAGACTCACCATGTTACAAGATTTCCATTTTTACGAACATTTAAGCACAATTCGCAATAAAGTCAACAAAGCACTCGATACACTGTACCATATTGCACAATGCATACCCATACACATTCTAGATCAGAAATACACCACATACATCCGACCTTACTTTGACTACTGTGATGTTAGTTACGATGGATAAATTACAGTTCGAACCGCAACAAGACTAGAGACTCTTCAAACCCGAGCAGGATGACTAGTAACTGCAACTCTCCTTAGATCATCTACAGACAAAATCCGACCCCACTTTGGATGGACTTCACTCCATACCAGACGACGCATACGCAAGTTGACGTTTTATCACGAATTAAGCTACTCAGGATAGAACGCACCGTATTATGTTCACACTATTATACCTCAATCACGCGTTCACGATAGAATGAGGAAACTTCGTAACGCCAACTATCACACAACAGCTGCAAACCACACATCCACACATCACCCTTTTCAAAAAATAATTCTTGCCGGCTATCGGACGTCTCTGGAACAACCTAAGCGAAACCGGACGATGTCTCGTCTACATTTCCTAAACAAACAGTGATTACGCAGCAGCTTGGTGTACCCAGTCCACCAAAATTCTGCTCCTTTAGATAAAAAAACGGAAACTCCCTCCACGCCAGGCATAGGGTTGATAGGTGTCAATTAAACTCACACCCATGTCGAAAAAAAATTAAATGAAGTAAAAAAACGTTTGTGGCTACAGAAAAATACGTTCGGCACCTAATTATGGATTGTCCAAATCGCATTACCTCCAAAATAAACTATTCCACATTATTTCGCAACTCCTCCAGGACTTTGCAACCTTCCAGCCATTAACCAAACTCCGTCTCCTGCTACATGGGCACGGACTGAACGATGGCGGCGGTCGGCCGGCGGCTCGCCAGTCATAACTTTTCATTCGAAACCCACAACTTTGATCCCAGCTCGCGTTGAGAATCAGATGATAAAAGTGTCTCGATGTCACAGTGAACTGGGGTCGTTATCCTCGCAAGATGCAGCGGTAGTTTCGCTGGTAAACTGTGACTGGCGGCGGTTTGGGGTAGGTGAGCAAATATCCTGTCACGGAATGTTGACTTTATCTTCTACTCATACTCATCACAGTGCCATTTATCTTCAGATATGTGTCATGATTTAATCACTCAGCGCTTTTGCACCACTTCTGCACCACTCTGAGTATATTTCAACGGATTCGTGTATGCCTGATGACAATAAACGTCATGGTGACGATGATGTTGAGATTCTCTCATCCTCATGTAATCCTAAAGTGAAGCGAAACACGACCTCTGGCCTTGGTTACGAGCTCAGTTCTAGCTGAAAAATTACATTGCTGACGACGCAATCACCTGTTTTCTTAATGCCCACTTCCCGGTGAAAATTTCGATGGGTATTTGGTTACGGTGATATATTTACACACACACACACACACACACACACACACACACATATATATATATATATATATATATATATATATATATATATATATATATATATATTATATATATATATAAAATAGGATAAGCACAAGGACAGGATAGGACGCGCCTGACTTACCTGGGAAGCGGCAGATGCCACAGAGTGTCTGCTGACGTTGCTGGGCCGGCGCTGCACCCCTGACCTGACCTGACCCGATGACGTCACACGGGTCACGACCGTCAGCTGATGACGCGATCGGCGGGCTGGAAAGCCCAGCGCGTCTCTCCGAAGTCCATCCAATAGCTGGGGGGGGGGGGAGACGATCAAGATGTAGCAGGGTACCTTGGGCTCTTTTACGACGCATTCGACTGTTGAGCCACATATAAGCGTCAGCCAAGCTCTCATGCAGATTGGTCGCGAGTGGACTCGATAATTCCGCCGGTTGTGGAATTCGAACCCGCGACCTTACGTTCAAGAGTCTAGCACCACACCGATTGAGCTGCCGCGCCCCCGTTCGCGGCGTTTACAATGGAGAATGCAACAGCAGCGATTACAGTGCAGTGGAGCACCAGGAGAGTCCATGATGTAGCAGGGCAACAGGAACGATCGCGAGGTCAAGGCTTTGAATGATGTTTACGATCTCATCGACCGCTGTAACCATTGTGTGAACGGCTGGATATTTGATTACATTAACCTCGACCAGTCTGGGCTGTATCCAGATTATGATATGTAGGCAGCGAATGACAGGCGACGTGAGTAGTATGATGTATATATGCAGGCTATGAGATAGGAGAGCCAGACGAAGGTGCGGAGGAACAGATGACTAGGGTGCGGTGTGGATGCGACACAGGGTGACTGGGCGCAGTTTCCATTGTGTAGTACACATGGGATAGAATTAGGATGGCGGACGAAGGCAAATATAGTCAGTATAGCTTCGTGAGGACATCGAGCTTGGAGCTTCGTCAAGGTTGGTCCTGCAGTCACACTCTACGGTAGGAGGAAATCTAAAACGGCTGAGACTAAATACCCCCATGAACAAGTGCAACCGCCAAGTTCTAAACTCAAACCGCGAAGGTCGCTACGCTAAGAACTGCCAAATTCCATCATTGTTTGACTGGAGCAAAGCCAAGACTGGAACAGACTAGAGCACCACCAATCACAGGTAGGAGCACGGTGTCTGCAACAGATAGAAGCTATCCATGCATTTCAGCAATTAAATGAACTTAGCTTTGGGGTTAATTTAGGGACATATATTATAGGAGCTAAGTTCTTTTAATTGCTTGGACAACTCACATCTCTTACAGACTCAGTGCTCCTACATGATGACCTTGCTCAGTCAAATAAAGGCGGAAGCTTGGCGGTTCTTGATGTATCAAACTTGGCGGTTTGGGCGTTGTAGAATTATTCATGGGGATATTTAGCCTCAGCCATCTGGAATGGCTCGTAAAAACTATTGTGTTTTAGACAATGTGATACAATATTTACAATCCCATATACATATATATATATATATATATATATATATATATATATATATATATATATATATATATATGTAAATATATAACAACTATATATAAATATATATATATATATATATATATATATATATATATATATATATATATATATATATATATATATATATATATATATATATCAGCATATGTATTTGTATACACGCTCACACATTCAACACCAGGCTTAAGCATCACACGAACAATCCAACCGGCAAGACGGCCAAAGTGAGGTCATACAATTCGCTGCTGATCTCACGGCACCAGCCATTCAGTTGAGCGCTCCCGGTAAGGCGAGGTTGTATCTCTGTTTTCCGGTGGAGTGAATCATGGATAAGCAGAGCGAAACGCCGGGCCGCACGAACTGCACCCCCACCCTGCAGGCAGCGCGCCGCGGCACCGACTCTCAGGTGCAACGCCATGCTCTACCCGAGCGCTGAGTAGGATAGGGGTGCCGTTTTGTGTGCATGCTTTGAGGGGACTTTCTATCCACAATGCTTGAGTTGGCTGTCTAGTCTGGCGTTGATTGAATGCTTCACCGCCTTGATTGCTTGAATTGCTTGATCGATTTACCGAATGTCTGTTACCAGAGGACATCATGGGACCCCTAACTCGCGAACTGTCGTTGCAAGCTCGGCCTTCTCCTACTATAGGGGAGATTCCCCCTCTAACTTTTGTTCTCGACCACGTAGAGACACATGACTTTCAATGGCGCGTAGTGCCTTCCTGCATCTGCTCCATGGTGCAAAGAAATACTGTCTAACTTTTGCCATTGACCCTCCAGGTCGGGTCAAATAGGGCAAAGTTGGTGTGTCGCTGACTGACAAGTGTATTTTGCCGAATTTTGATTCCTAGTCGAAAACTGAATGACATTTTCGGATAAAGCGTGGCAGAAGTAGCTAACTGGACTTCTGCCGAATACCATGGCACTATATCAAAATGCAACTTGCACGTCAAGATTACGCGTAGGAGGCGTGGAAAGGAACATAATTTTTCCGCGCTCGAACGAAATCGTACTGAAATTTTCAGGCTACGAATAATAATGAGATGAAACAAAAGCAAATGGGCTTGCAGTGATGCGCTGCAACACATGGGGCCCAAAGACGAATGACGCAGGGACGAAAGGTCGTGTAGTAACATTCGATCGGTCAAGGTTACCCACTTTCAGGGACGCCCTTTTCAAACCTGATCTAGTTCCATCATTTGTGTATTGCTGGAGCAAAGAGCAGCGCGAATTCGAATGCAGCATCGAAAACTACATCAGAAAACAATTTGTTGCAAAAAGGTGAACTTGGATCACATCAAGTCAACCGGGTGTCATTGACCAAGGATGACCAATTCCTATAATGTTGGCACTAGGTGAGAGCAAAACTTGCTGAATTCGAATCCAGCGTTGACAACCCCTTTGAAGTCAGTTTCCTGGAAAAAGAGGATCAACTTAGGCCAACCCAGGTCACCTGGGTCATTGAACTAGGATGGCCTTGAAAGGGTGCAACCATGTTCCACAATTGAAATACATGAAGAAAAGTTTTGAACTCACGTACAAAGAGCACGTGGCATCATTTAGCTGCCTAAAGAGGACGATCAATGACATTTCGACAATTCGTCAAGTCTATGAAAAGTGGCACAGTGAACAATTCGGGCCATGTTTCTGCTACCTGATCTGCTTGCCACCTGAAACTTCGCTCACGTAAAGAAGATGATCTGCTCTATTACATATACTCCGGGTTTTGTGCTCTGATTGCCAGAATCGACACTCTGATCATGGCACCAAACAAATTTGTGTTGACTCTGTATGTCTCAATTCGTCGTCTGCCCTCGTAAGCTGACGTGACATGACCCAGGCTATTTTGTGTTGTTCCTTGAATAAATACCTACATGCGCATATGCAAAACTGTTGGGTATCCTCGAAATCCTATACTGTGTTGGTGTACATCTCTTGGAAACGAACCCCCAAAAATTACACTTCTCGAAACCGGTGACCTAATCTTGAGCTTGTCTAGCTCGGTAACCCGGTCTCCCGAGATAAAACATTTCAACATTAAAAGATCCGCTATTCAATTGCAAAATGTATGTCGTATTTCAGTGCGATCACGCTGCCCGTTCAGCAGGGTGGGAATTAAGGCACTTCTTAAGAGATTCTATCTCTGAAAACATTTTTGCACTCCGGGTTCATACTGGATAGGATGGGCTTCACATGTACTCCGACACAAATGTGGGAACAAAGATATCAATAAAAACAAACAGAATGACACCCAAAAAAAACGCTGGTTATTCCACTTACGGTCACCACTAAAACTAATCACTTTTTGTAGCAGTCAGCAGCCGGAGACCACAGCTTCACACACTCCATCAATCTCAACCACCGGAATTGCCGACAACAACGTGCCAACAGCAACTTGCAAGATGATGCGCATGCGCACTGAGAACACTGTTCTCCGGCTCTGGAGCGGCGTCTCGGAATACCTGTGTTCCTGCCACCCTATAGTGGGAAACTTTGATAGTTTTAAGAGACGTCTCCGGAGTCCCGGAGGCCACCGATCAGAATTGGCTGCGTTAGCGTTTTCTGTTCTGAAATCTGTCTGTCAACCAATCAATGCAAGGTATTTTGTATATGACGTCATAACCACTAGCAACTTTGAGCACATGGTTAACAGTGTCCACACAAGTTAACAGTAAACACAAGAACTTGACTGATCCTTTGCTTTGATCACATCCAATTGTGGCGTGTGTGGTAGCGGAGTTGCGTTCGTATTACGTGGGAAATTGGCTGCGTGGGTAGGTATGCGCTCTGAGCTGACGGTGAAGTGTGAAGTATTTTTGTTTGTTTTTCATATGGCTAGCCTTGTACTGAGACCAACAGTGAAAGGAAAACGCATTTCTCCTGTGAGTTATAAGAAACGAAACAGTGCTGATTATTACGGGTCACTGCCGGGCGGTGCCATCCATTGTTCACTTCCTTGTTCGTATGTTTTGGCATTTGATTTGACCAAAAATTAGAATGATATTACTTATGCATATTATGTAGGTACTGATTTAGGTTTTTCCGGTCGGTTACTGGTAAACAGATTCCATGGATAAAAAAATAATGTCCATGAAAATGTACTCCGGAAGAAATCGGTATGCACTCCGACTCCCAACCCGGAAAGTAAGTTTCCCACTCTGCCGTTCAGCGGCTATCATGGAAATGGTGAGTGGAGGGGAAAAACACTCCCCCGGCAATTCTAGAGTTCATGTTCGTGGTGCTCAGCTATTGCAAGTGCTCCTCCCCTTTCCAGCCATTTCATAAGCCGTCGCCGATGTGCCTCTGGAAAAACATGTACCTAACTGATCTTAACAGTGGTGGTCTCACCTGATGCGCTGCTGCGAAAGAGGCCGAAGGCACACCTGGAGGAGTGCCTTCGGCTGAAAATTCGTTGAGCGTGGGGGGTGAATGTGAGCACAACGAAGGAGAGCCTTTTCTTCTCAGAAGTCCGTTCAGCAGGGGAGAGGTGATAACTAAATAAATCGGTTAAACGAATATGAAAATAAACAAACATCAATACAATGCACCATCAAGCCGAAATTTGTGTTCGTCGGCAAATGCGTGGCAAAGACTAGCCTTACCTTTTTTACCCTGACGTGTTTGCCGGCCGAACACGAGGCCTGTTTGCCGCGGGCGGTGTCGGCAGTGCACGTGACGTCATCGGTCTGCTGCCGCCGACTGGGCGGGGCCACCGGCGACGTCTTGTGCGGCCGGTAGCTGGCGGTGTCGGCAGTGCACGTGACGTCATCGGTCTGCTGCCGCCGACTGGGCGGGGCCACCGGCGACGTCTTGTGCGGCCGGTAGCTGGCGCGCGGCACAAACACGATGTCGTTGGCGACGACGCTCATGCCTGGGACCCTGTTGGCAGACGGTGAGGCAAGGCGTCCGTCAGCCAGATGGATGCCAGGACATGTGTGTCAGATGTCATCACGCATGGGGCATCAGATGGTAGACGTACATCAGATGTCAGACGCCAGATGTCATTTGCCGGGTGCCGGGTGGCAGAAGTCCAGGTACCAGGTGTCACAACGTCGCTACCAGAACAACCGGTTATCTAAATGGTGACAACTCGCAGTCATCGCTCATCCACACATATTCTCCGTCCAACGTCACTCTGTCAACTTCTTCCCGTTAGGGACCGATGGTTTGAAGGACTATTTGCTGGTTATTATATATTTAATATTATATCAGGCAACTTCTTGAGCAGCTAGCCAAACATTACACGAAGATTTATCATGCCTTCCATTCCGTGTCTCATTTTCCTCAATCCGTGCTGTACATACCTCGCAAGAAGTCAACAAGTTCAAACTTTAGTGGATTTCTGAGCGATCATGAGTGGAATATATTGGTAATGTGTAAGTTTTCGTCTGCCCTTCCCTGCAGGCGGGTTTCTACATTTCTGGCGCGCGTGCGACATTCGCTGTAGTTGTGCGTTTCTCCTGGAGCCATATGTTGAGGCGTCCCACCTTTGTTAATTGTACGTGTACCGCTCGTCCTTCCTTCATTGATGTGTGAAGATAGCGAGTATTATGAATTGACGTAAGTAGCCAGATGATTTTTTTAACTTGCTCTCAGTGTTAGGCATGCTAGACCGAGTTTGAATGGGAAATGTCCCTGGAAAGGAATGAGGTACGTAAGGTGTTTAGCAATCCTGAGGTCAGAACTATCTTCTCGTGACTTTGTTTGTGACGAACTTGAAATTATTATGCATATTACTAAATCAGCATAGTATGAGAGAAGGTTTAATAGGTGTTAATTTATTGCGACATCATATAGGCCTATTTATTTTTACAAAGCTCAGGCCTGGGGTCGAACTGGTACTAACATAGTGCTACATACCTTTTGTATTTTATTACTTTTATAAGTGTAAAGCTTTTAATTTTTGAAGAGCACATTTCATTTTTGAATGGCAGCCTTCTGAGTTTTGAGTTTTCCATTCCACTTGCTCACAAGCCACAGGCTTTCTGCATGCTCACAAGCTGCAGGCTGCATGCTCACAAACCGCAGGCTTTTCACATGCTCACAAACTGCAGGCTTTCCGCATGTTCACAAACCGCAGGCTTTCAACGTGCTCACATGCTGCAGGCTTTCCACATGCTCACATGCTGCAGACTTCTGCATGCTCACAATTGCAGGCTTTCTGATCGCTCACAAACTGCAGTCTTTCCACATGCTCACAAACCGCAGGCTTTCCACATGCTCACAAACTGCAGGCTGTCCACATGCTCACAAACTGCAGGCTTTCCACATGCTCACATGCTGTATACTTCTACATGCTTACAATTGCACATTTTCTGATTGCTCACAGGCCACAGGATTTCCACATGCTCACAATCTGCAGGCTTGCTGCATGCTCACAAAGATGCAAGGTTTCTGCATGATTATATGCTACAGGCTTCTGGCATGCTCGCAAGCTGCTGCCTTTATGTATGCTCACAATCTGCAGGCTTTCTGCATGTTCACAAACTGCAGGCTTTCCACATGCTCACATGCTGCAACTTTCTGCATGCTCACAAGCTGCAGGCTTTCTGCTTGCTCCAAAGCCAAAGAAAGGATTTCCATTTGCTCACAAGTTGAAAGCTTGTTGCATGCCAGCAAGCTGCATGCTTTCTTGCTGCTGACATACTGCAGGCTTTCTGTATGCTCACAAGCTGCAGACTTTCTGCTTGCTCACAAGCTGCAGGCTCTGCATACTTACAGGCTGCAGGCTTTCTGCTTTCCCACAAGCTTCAGTCTTTCTGTTTGCCCACAAACTGCCCACAAACCTGATTAATTGGTTATATAACTATAGCATCGAGTAAACATTTTGGCAATTTACAGCAACAAACTGCAAATGCAATGCAATTTGGCCTCTAAAGTTACAATAGTACGACATCCCGGATATTTTTGGCAGTTGCCTTAGATATTGTTCTACTTGAAAGTGGGCGTCGAAATTTGAAAATGATTACACCGCTAAGGTGAGGACTAAATAAGATCAGGTTGCGTGTAACTTTCACGGATGTCCTATGTTAAAATCGGCTTGCATGCAAATCTTTCATGCAAATTGGCCTCTTAAGTACGTCCACTACAGCCACAAGGAGTAGTGCATCTTATAGCGAAAGCTTGGTTCTACTTGGAACCAGGCGTCGAATCTTAGTTTTCCCGGTCAGTTAGTAGCTACACCGATTACATCACGATTTTAAGTAAATTTCCCTATGGCGTGTTAACGCTTAGAACCGGCCCAGAACGCTAGTGAGCGGCTCGGTCCGTAACGCAGTGAGTTATATAGCATACGTGTGATGTATTTATTACTTTGATATAGTTTGGAGCGGTGTGAAACAAAAACTCAAAAAAATATCGCTGTTCTTCCCAGCCGTAGTAAATTTATATATTCCTCGCTCAAGATCCACCAGCTTCAAAATCGTTTTTACTTTCATGTCATGTGATAAGCTCCAGAGAACAGCATGACGTATGGCGCTTCTGGAAATAAATCATGCCAAGCTTCTGATTTGTTATTCAAATCGCATGTGCGCTGGTTCAAGGGTAACCTATAGAGATAACGTGTGGCTCATAGACTGGGGTGCAGCCAGAAATGTTCATGGGGAGCGCATTTCCTGGGAGAGGCACCTTCGGCAGAAAAAGTCGTTGAGCAGAGGGAGGTGCGTTCGAGCATACTAAAGGAGTGACTATTCGTCTCAGAAGGGCGTCTTTTTCTCAGAAAAAAAGGCATCTTTAGCTAAACCAAAATCTGTTGGGGGTTGGTTGGTTGGTTATTGGTTTTTACGACACGTCGACCGTTGAGTCATATAGCGTCGCCAATCTCTCACGCCGATTGGTCGCGGGCGAAGAGTAGCGACAGGTGAGACTCGAACCCACAACCTTTCGATTGTGAGACGAGCATCTTACCCCTAGACCACTCGTCCCCCTGTTGGGGGGGGGGAGAGTGCACTCGAGCCTTCCTAAAGGGGCGCCTTTCCCGGCCGGAGGAGCCACCTTTCTATGAGGGGAGGGCGGCGGCGGCGCACTCTCCCAGTGCACCCCGAGGGAGCCCGTACAAGACTGTAAACGCCGCCAAAACCGCTGTGCAGCACCTTGGTGCCGCAGCGTGCGCCCCTCGCCCGGGCATGGCCAGTCCGACCTTCTGCTCCACGGCCGTGAGAGCTGTCAGGTCATACAGCGAGCATGGAAACCAAGTACTCGCTGGATTAGAAACTGGAATAGCGCCGGGCTCTCCGTTTCGCGCCTTGTTTCTGGCGCCGACACTGCATGCGCCGTGAAGGTATGCAATACCTGTGAAGTCAAGGTCAACGACACGACTCGACACGGGGGGGGGGTTCGAGGCGAGCAAGCGAGTCGCTGTCGCGAGATAAGGATCCTACCTCCACCGGGCCGAACGAATGCAGCGCTGCAGCCTGGAGGTATGCACGTGTGCATCTGCACACGGTAACTGAGAATGCGAGTGCTGGCTGCATACAACTACTAGGAGATCGGCCTGGCGTGCTTGAACTGTGCCAGCGGCACAAGCACAGCCCAAGGCTCATACAAGCACACAAGGTTCAGCTTCTCAACAGCGAACTGAGAGTAGACACACCGGAAAATTATCCTTCATCGCATAATCGCAAGCATGGTACACGCCATGGTGCGCCAACGCAGCACAATTCCACACGCAGTTTGCACACGCCTAGGCCAAGCTCGTTGCAGGAAGTCGGCATTGATAATAATGTGAACTGCGGGATTGCGTGCCATGCTCCGGCTGACCTAGAGAGCACGTGGCCGACTATTCAGGCTGCTCGGCGCCGCCGCGCATGGGTCACGGCTGCTGCTAAAGGTCACGGTTGCGCGCAGGAAGTCACGGCTACTCACACAAGGCCGCTGTCACATCAATCTACGGCAGAATGAAGGCAGCACGACAAGACCATTGAAGATCCACGATGCACTTCCTGGACTCGCTACAATGCTGAACGCGCACAATGAGCGTAGACATTTGTACGCGGACCGAGTGCATATTGTGTAGATGGCCGGTACACTCGTGCGAGCGGCAAAAAAAAACGCCGCGTGGCGCAATGATGCTGGTAGAAGAAGGGAAGTGGCACAGGGTGGCGGCCGAGTCGGAACGGACGCTGGTGCTACCTGCTCATCCACCATGGGAGTCACCACGCTCTCCAGTACTGGTGTACGTGACTATGGGACACGGGGGCGATGGCTGCATATCCGGACCGGAGCCTCTCCAACTTGGAAAGCCGATATGCTCTTTGTGGTTATGTTTTCTTGACGATATATCAATGTATGTCAGGAAAACCGATGCAAAATGTTGCACAGGTAACGGAAAGGCTGTTGTTTGTCAAACTGTTGGAAATAAGATGATATAATATCGATGAGATGTGTGAGGCATGATCAAAGTGTCTATAAGTATGGCTAAAAGTGTTGAGAGTAAATTATCTTCTACCTCAGTTAAATTGAATTGTTAACGCATAGAAAAGGAACCAAATGACAAATGGCAAAGTCTAACTGGTAGACTGTTGTGAAGTGAAAGTCAATATCACAAACAATGAGTTATCAATGCAATTGTTTTTAGAGAGGCAGAGAAGCCGTGGCAGAGAGACATAAGCACAGAGACAGAGAGACATCAAAAACAGAGAAAGAGAGACGAGAAACGAGAGACCGAGAGAGAGAAAAAAGAGAGAAGAAAAAGAGAGACAGAGAGAATGGGAGAGAGACAGAGAGAATGGGGAGAGAGAGAGAGAGAGAGAGAGAGAGAGATAGAGAGAGAGAGAGAGAGATATAGAGAGAGAGAGAGAGAGAGAGAGAGATATATAGAGAGAGAGAGAGATAGAGAGAGAGAGAGAGAGAGATAGAGAGAGAGAGAGATAGAGAGAGATAGAGATAGAGATAGAGATAGAGATAGAGATAGAGATAGAGATAGAGATAGAGATAGAGATAGAGATAGAGATAGAGATAGAGATAGAAGAGATAGAGATAGAGATAGAGATAGAGATAGAGATAGAGAGAGAGAGAGAGAGAGAGAGAGAGAGAGAGAGAGAGAGAGAGAGAGAGAGAGAGAGAGAGAGAGAGAGAGAGAGAGAGAGAGAGAGAGAGAGGGGAGAGAGGCGGAGAGAGACTGAGAGATGGAGAGAGGAGTGTGTATGTGTGTGGGGGAGACCGGAGATAGAAAAGGAGAGAAGGGAGATAAAAACACGGCAACCGATATGTTACCTGCCTATTATGGTTTGACCAATGCACTTCCAACACCTGGCATTCCACAAATTGGCACGTCACTGCAAACATTTAAATAACTGACACAAGAATGGGCAGGCCATGGTTATCGATTTGGCATTCCCTTTTTGCACTTAACTTCCCCCAAGTGTAAACCAGTTAACCTTCACAAGGACGCAGTCGTCTATTTGCATATTCCTACATTTGAGTGTGACAAACACGTTCAAGAGTTCTCCCAACCACGTTTCCCATGTTCTTCACCTGCATTGTCCTCATTCGTACCTGAACTTATCATCTACACCGCCATGCCTGTCCTTACCATTGTCACTGGCCATCGTCCCGTAGTATTCGCTGATGCTGTCGACTCCATGCTGGTTGATCTTGTCCTGTTCATTTCCAGGACTCGTCTTTACAGCCCTCCTCGTTAACTTTCCTTTTGTCGGTGCATCATCGTTCGAGTCACGGGCTCTTCCGCAGAGGGACGCGAGAACGGACACCCCTAATATACGCATTGTAAATATTACGACTATGACGTGGGATGGAAAGTGGAGCCCGAGCATTGCCATGTCACCTTCCGCAAACACTTCGACCTGGCGGCGTCTGTGGTTTCAGTGTTCCCACATTGGCAGTCATCGTTCCATCCTCATCAGCATCGTTCTCTTCATTGTCGTTCTTTTACTCCTTGGTCCCATGGTCGTCCTCCTCTTCCTCAATGCAGTTATTGATAAAGAAGATGTTCCTCGGGTTCATTTACGACGCTAGGTCACACAGTGTCGCCGACCTTCCACGCCGATTGGTCGCGAGTGGACTCGGTAGTCACGCCGGTTGTGGGGTATGTCATTATTGGCGGCTCATTTGTGATAGATTGGTCTTTCAACCGATTGAAAGTCGGTCAAATGACATTTAGAGCAGTTGACGCATCCGCAGTAAAACAAATGAAGTAATCATGTGTCCGTTTCCTTCTTTCCAATTGGGTTTGTTGGACAGTTGATCATCCCACATTTTGTATTAATCTGATTCTATTCAACAGAGGGTTATTCGCCAGAACATACCAGTAGGCAGTCTTTCACTGCGCGAGAGGACCGTCTGGCTGACACACTTTCACGAATCGGAATGTATGTATGTTGTTGCTCGACTAATGGTATTTCAATAGGTATTAGAACGCGGCTGATCGAAAAGTCATCCAAATTACGTGTCTAGTCATTCTCTTTGTGCGAACTGACAGTTGCTTGACTTAATAGCGTTTCGATCAGTTGAAGCTGGCTGTTAACATTTCAACCGATTGTCATTCGACTAATTAGCATATCGACACAAAACACTGCTAACCAGCTGACAGGCAAATGTGCGAAATGTCGGTGAACGGGGACAAAATCGCGAACCTTCGAAGTCATTCCATTTGCATTCCCTACTTACATTCTGGGATGCTACATTCATCCGGGAACATTTCGGGTTCCGACGGAATTCTGCGCACAAACACCCGCTCTCCGACAGATCGATACACATTTGCTGGTCAAGGTCGCGATGACATGTGCTGCCTCTCAAAATAAGTACCAGCCATTCATCGCAGTGAATGGCTTTCACCTAGTGAACAAAAATATAAAGAAAAAAAAGAAGAAAAAAACTCTCGATTTGGCATGAGTCTAGGCAACTTCTCAGAAGCGGTAGCCGAAGTTTGCGTTATAAAACCACCGCGAAATTCCAGCTCGGAATTAGAATCGGATTAATATGTCCATCACTGTGCGTGGTTAATGCTGCACTCTTCACTGATGCACTGTGCGTGGTCCTGAAGATTTCCTCAGTCTAGCTGATCGGCCTCATACAATTCTGATACACCTTATCGTATTGTGGCCGTAACCAGCAGATGTACGGATTAGCTTAAGCCTCTGGCATTTCCAATACAGCAGATTCTAATAATATGTATGCTCCTCGCGACCACCGACTGTCCTATGATCCGATTGATCCTGTGGTTCTCTTGGTCCAACGCTTCGGTACCTTCATCTAATCGTCCTGATCAGTTGATTCGACTAATCCACCTGAACAGTCACTGCGGGCACTCATCTAAAGCACCATAGTGCAGCTTCCAAAGTTGTTCAACAGTCATGGATCTTTTGTACTGGCAGAGACATGGTTTTCTACTAGCTCCGCAAATACAAACCTAAATTTCCAAAATCTGGGTGACCCTGGAGGAAATCGAAGTGCAACTCTAGCACCAAACACTAAGGCTCGGTTTGATGCCGGTCGGTGCACGGGCAGGGAGAGAAGCTCAAGAATGCTAATTTTCCACAGAAGCTGTGTCATGACGCGACACAGATCCGAACCTGCTACCGATTTCACCCCTAGATTCGCACCTGCTGCACCTGTCCACCCGACACCACCAATCGCACGCCCGTCAAATTCGGCTGCCAGTGGCATCGCTTTGCTGGTAAATGACACGACAATCGCTTCATCGACCTAATTCACCGAATGCCATTTCTCATTTAAGCGGGGTTGACAACATGTCAATCAACATGGCGGATGGGTCTTCACTGGCAACGCGTGAATGTTGTGCGCTACGTGCGCGCAATGGCGACGCCTATATATACTAAGCTTTTCGCAATCCAAGTGACGGATGCAACCGAGACAAAGGCACGAGACAAAAGCGATTGTTTTGAAGCGCTGCTTTGTGGTTGCACGAAAACATTCCACGAAAAAGCGGTGCAAAACACGGGCGGACGAAGTCCTTCGGCTTCCGAGGTTTGCGACAAGCTTGGCGCCACCATGTCGCCATCGGAAATGCTTCCCGCGCCAACAGTGGTTCACGTTCTATGAATGTGCTCTTGGAGGCAAGCGTGCGGAACTTGGACATGCTTCAGACGTTGGGGCGGGTGCATCTTCAACATAGCCCGATGTTGAAATCAGAAGGCATTGTGACAAGACAGAGAGCAGTTGGGACGAGAAGTTCGTCTCGTATCCTAAAGGGATGCGTACCAATGCCAATGTTCGATAATGGAGCATGGTAACAGCCATAATACGTGCCAAAATGATAACCGCAGAAAACCCAGGACAACTCATGTTGTTACGGTGGCAGGCCTCAAGTTAATCAACACGAGCCATAACACGGCTGCAGGTGCACATCCACGGGGTGGCATAGCCTACTGTCTCTAACTGTATTCTTATGCCATGACAAAGGGACTGGACGACGTCCTGCACACCCGCAGTTTGCGGAAGCCCACAGTCTTTACTGAGCGTATTCGGGGTTAAACTTCGTGTTTATGCGCCGATAAATTATTTCATAGCCAATTAGTGCACTGCGTATCGGCGTGGCGCGTAGCCGGTGTCGGTGAGCCCATGTCCCCAGGACAGGCCGAGCCCGCGTCCCGGCTAGGCAAGCCCCAGAACAGGTCATGTACGTCAGTATCCCGGTCATGTAAGCCCGCTCCTCTAGAACATGCCATGTAAGTTCGTGTTCCGGCTATGTAAGGCCCAGAACAGGCCATGTAAGCTCCCGGAGCCGGCTATGTGAACCCCGGAGCAGGTCATGTCGGAACAGGTCAAGTATTTTTTTTTTTTTTTTAAAAAATTTTTACGAGTTATTGTGGGGTGACTTTATGAACCAGGGTTCTATTGCTAAGCAGAGCTTGTTGCGTGAACCCTGGGATCCATGCATTCCAGTTCAACGGCAGAATTTTGACCGAAAGTTTAACGTGCCGTCAATGCACCGACACGGCCACCTGAGCTCGTCCCCGGCCTTATCGGGCCAGCTGCCAACTGACCATCCAGCCGGGGGCTAAATGCGAGCGCGTGAAGCGACTCGAACCCTGTGTTGCCAAACAGGGGCTACCGGGGCGGCAATGTAAGGGCAATGTAAGCTATCTTGGCAATGTAAGCTACCGAGAGCAGGCCACGTGAGCCCCAGATCAGGCCGTGTAAGCACCCAGAACAGGCCATGTGAAGCTGGAGCAGGTCTAGTATCTCGGCAATGCAAGCTCCCGAGAGCAGGCCGTGGAAATACCGGAGCATGCCGTGCCGACCGCGTCATGATAATACTTTGTCATGCCGACGTCATGCTAAAATTGTCATGTCGACCGCGTCATGCTAAAAATGTGGCATGTCGATCGCGCCATGCTAATACTATGGCATGCCGACCGCGTCACGCTAATAATGTGTCATGCCGACCGCGTCAAGCTAATGCTGTCATGCCGGCCGCGTCACGCAAATAATGTGCCATGCCGACCGTGCCATGCTAATACTATCATGCCGGCCGCGTCACGCTAATAATGTGTCATGCCGACCGCGTCAAGCTAGTGCCGTCATGCCGACCGCGTCACGCTAATAATGTGGCATGCCGACCGCGTCAAGCTAGTGCTGTCATGCAGACCGCGTCACGCTAATAATGTGACATGCCGACCGTGCCACGCTAATAATGTGGCATGCCGACCGCGTCACGCTAATAATGTGGCATGCCGACCGCGTCGCGCTAAAATGCCCAGTTTCCGTCCGCTTACTGAGTTTGACCAGCATCGGTCCCGGTTAGAACTTGGATGGGAAACCCCTCCCCTCGCCGCGGGGCAGACCAGTGGGGCCGCACCCTGAGCACAGCCTATGACCCGGCCGCAAGGAAGGCCGGGCCAGACGGTGGCGGCTGAGGGGCGGATCAGGTCCTGGACCGGCGGCAGCGTTGCGTGCCTCGGCCGCCGGATTAGCGGATCTCACAGCGGGTGCCTGCACGTGGGGCGGTGGTAAATTTCTGACGGCCGGAGGGGGGGGGGGTGCTCTTCGAACTTCCTCGTCGTGCACATATACGTGTGACTGTGGGCGACGGGGTATCCACCTATAATGTCATGTTACCTAATTATATATTTATATCGCAAGCCTCTCCCCCAAGGAATAAAGTTGGCCGTCCGAAGCGTAGCCACTACACTAGCCACGAAGTGGTTACGGGGGAATTCGCCAACTTCCCGGCGCTAATTTTTATTTTTAATTGGGAGCCGAGCGACGCCAGCACCACTCCCACCCCGTCCGTTAACAGTACCTCGCCCCTCCTTGATCACTGCTCTCGGACCTTCCAGTAGCATATTGTCTTGCGCATTGATCAAGCATTTCTTCGCAAAACCCCACTGGAGTCACACAGACTGGACGGCCACTGCTGCATTGCAACCGTCGGGATTGTTGTTGTTGACCAGCGGACCGGGAGAAAGCCGAGCCTCACATTACCGCACGAGCTCGATTTATGCGACGTCTTTGCTACATTGCTTCGAAACGTGCGGCCATCTTGGAACCCCTCAGAAGTAGGAGCGTCTCAGAGCCGGCTCTCTGCACTACCCTGTAACTACTCATAGGCACGGCACCATCGGCATAGAGTTCCCAATTGGAGATTTTGGAACCCATAAATTTGCGGAGATAATTGTGAGGAACCATACAGTGGTTCACGTGACACCTGACCAGCTGTGCTGTGCACACACGATGTTCGATATATTTGGCTGAAATGTCGTATCACACTAAAACAGCCATAATTGTGTTAAATAGGCGAATTATGGCATTCCCTGTCACAGGCACAGGCGTAGACGGGGGAGGGGTATGTGCCACCCTCCATCCTAATAGCATCAGAAGGGGCCCTTTGGAGGGGGTAAAACGTGAAAAATTGCCGGAAGAACGATTTTTTAAACCGAATTCGAAAATATATAATGCAACAATCGCCAGCAGGCCAACTTCGATTTCTGAACGCGAACAACAATGGCTCAGGAGCCGGATGGGCCAGTGGGGACTTAGGTCCTCCTTGGAACCTGAAAGGGCACCGCCCCCTTGAGATGTGAACTGGAGGGGCCATGAGAGCTTGAGAGGGATCGCCAGTGAAGATCACGAGCCGACATGAAGAGCCCCCAAGCCCATGTGAGGGGTCCCTGGGCCGACGCAATGGCCCCGAGCTGATTTAGAGGGTCCTGTGCCGATAAAAGACTTCACCGAGTCGATGAAGAGTACCCACGGCCGGACACCGAGGGCCTCAGGCCGGGTCAACGTGAAGGGCATCTGGGTTAATGGAGGCGCCTCAGATCAATGGAAGGCCCCCGGACTAATGGGCGGGGGGGGCGCCGATCAGTAAAGAATGTCCTTGAGCCAACGGAGAGACCCTGAGGCGACGCAGGGGTCCTCGAACTGACGGAGATGGTCCCCATCGATATAAATAATCCTGACACCGAAGAAGACGATGGGCCATTGGACAGGGCCCTTAGTCGACATGAAGGGCCCTGGGCCGACGAAGGCGCCCAAGCCGATATGAAGTGCCCTGGACTGGGAGGGGGCCCGGGTACTTGGAAGGGCCCTCGGCCTGACAGAGGGCCCCTGAACAGACGGAGAGCCCCTGACCGCCAGAGATAACCCTGGGTCATTAGTGAGGTCCCCAAGACTCCATGAAGGGTCCCTGAGCCGATGGAGGGACACCAAGCTGATATGAAGGTCATTGGGCTGCTGAGGGGCCTCCGGGTCTTTGAAAGGCCCGGCCTTCTATAGCCCAACTATAGCGGCCTTGAGCAAACGGAGAGGGCCCTAAGCAAGTTGGGAGGGCCCCTTGACACCAGAGAGGACCCCTGGTCATCGGAGAGGGCCATGAGTCGATATGAAAGGCCCTTGGGCCGACAAAGGCCCAAGACCGATATGAAGGCAACTGGGCTGACTGAGGGGGCCCCGGGTATTTGGAATAAATCCTGGGCTGCAGAGCCTATTCTAATAACTTTTCACTAAGGTCAACGACTGCAACAAAATACATGGAAACTGAAAAAGAACAATTTGGCTCGGATCTCAGGACCTTGCCCCCAAAATGAAGAAACGTGTGGCCCAACTGAGGGGTTGGAGGTAGAGGGGTTCCCAGTTGACATGCAAAAAAAACCCTGACGGGCTTACTGAGAGCTTCGGCCAATAGAGGACCCTCGAGCCAACGGATGCCAAACTTTAGCAATAGAGAGGACTCTTGGGCTGATGAAGAGGGATCCTAGCTACCGGAGGGTACGTCGCGGGCCATCAGCGAAAACTCCGAGCCGATATGAACAGCCCTGTGCTCACGGAGGGACTCCAAGCCAATACGAAGGGCCCCTGGGCTGACGGAGCGGGCCCCAGATCTTTGGAAGGGCCCCCGGGCTGAAGGGGAGAACCTCGGCCAGGGGGTGAAGGGCCTCTGAGCCGACAGAGAAAGCATCTAGCCACCGGAGAAGACCCCCGGGCCATGGGAGAGTAATCTGAACCGATATGAAAGATACCAAGATAATATAAAGGCCTCCCTGTGCAGACGGAAGAAGCCTCGGGTCTTGGGACGGGCTTTTCGCTGTGGGCTTACCTTAAAACATTTTGCTAAGTGGGATGACGGCACCAAAATATCAATGAAAACGAATAACTTGGTTGAGGTTGGCGAATTTTCCACTACCTCCCCCAACCACCAAAAGAAGACATGTGCGGATCACTGGGAAAAAAGGGAACAAGTTAGCATACTAAAGTATGCGCTGACGGATTGACGGATAGCTCCGGTCAGTAAAGAGGGCCCACAAGCCAACGGAGAGGGATCTTGAGCCGACGCACGGAGACCATCAGTCAGTGGAAAGTCAGTCCTCAGTCAGTGGATGCCCCTCAGTCGGTGGAGACCCTCAGTCTGTGGAGACCCCTCAGTCAGCGGAGAGCTCTTGTCTGTGGAGAGCCCTCAGTCTGTGGAGACCCCTCAGTCGGTGGAGACCCTCAGTCAGTGGAGAGCCCTCGGTCGGTGGAGACCCCTCAGTCGGTGGAGAGTCCTCAGTCAGTGGAGAGCCCTCAGTCGGTGGAGGCCCCTCAGTCGGTGGAGAAGAGCTCCAGCTATCGGAGGGAACCACGCGGGCCATCGCGGAATCGCAGAAGTCGCCCCGATCAGATATGAACGGTTCCAAGCCGATATGACGGGCCCCGGTGATGAAAGGGGACCCTGAGCCAACGGAGTAAGTCCGTGAGTCAACATACGGCTTAATATGCGCCTATAGTTGTCAAGCTCATACGACTCAAAGGGAGCCCAGTCTACCATGGGGCCTTTTGAAAATGGGCCCCCGTACAAAAACCTGTGTGCGCCTCTGATCACAGAAGATGCATCCCAGGTTTTAATTGCCCAACTATCACTCGTGCTCGGTTGCTCAAGCTCCTACGATTGTGATTGATTGCCACGATTTTGGAGGCGCCGATACCCTGGTTAACGCGACATCCACGTTACTTGTTACAGGCATCGTAGAAAGTGTCCACGCAGCTTCTGACGTAGCGAGAGAGTTTAGCTAATGCTTACGCTTGAGTGGAGGGAACCAAATGCCTTGAGATTTAGTTTTTTTTTCGCTTCTAATAGCTTTAGCTGAGAGGGCAACCATTACCATTGTAAACGTCATTCGATAAAAGTGATCTCATGATCAGCAGATCTCAATCGGGAGCCTAGAATCACGCTGAAAAATAAAATACTGCAAAGGGAAACGTGGATGGACGGCGTTTCAGGCCTTCCATGAATGCCTGCTCTCTGCCTGTCCTGTGATTCACGGCAGTCTATGTATAACTGTCGGACCAACCAATCGGGAATGTGTTCAACTACGGACCGGTGGCAGCTCGGTCATCATCTTCCATTGAAGATGTCGGGAATGCATCACACTTGCAGACACTCCTACTGGGGCTGGTGGAATGTTGCTGCCATTACCCTGTCGAATGAAGATGAGCCACCGGCGTGGTGGCTCGTCGACTGCAGTGATCCATGAACATATCACACAGCTGTCCACCAATCCCTCCTGGGCAGAAACAAAATTTGTCCGGAAATGCGGGCTTACCAACGGCACACGGCGATTCACTTTCTGCGAAATGTCGAGCGAGAAAGTGGTGCTTTAGCCTCTTTTTACTGTCGTTGAGTTTACTCAATTCCCTCCTACGTTGCTGCTCGATACGCCTTGAAGTCAGCAGCTGTGTCCCGCTGATCTCTAATGGCCATCGTCGCTCCACGCAACTGGATGCTGTTGCCGAAGCATCATTTTAGTCGCTCATACCTCAATCGTCGCGCCGATTTTGTACTTTCGGGCAGGGCACAACTTGCAGAAGCTGGGCGTATTGCGATGTGCATGCCGAACCCGCACGGGAGCGCTCCGTAAAACGGTTCTCCCACCGACATTCTCCGTCCCACTGCTGGCACCTGCCGTCCCGCTCTCAGCACTCGCTGCCCAGACGTCCAGCGCCCACAAGCCAAACCGATACGCATCGTCCACATACCTGCGCATCTGGCGATCTCCCCCGCTGTCACGTATTCGCTCTCCAACCTGACCTCCACTAACTACACTCTACACACTCGACACTCACCTGCCCCCACACGAAAGTGGCACTCACTTCCACACACTCTCTCCCCTGCACGTGCCGCTCACCTAGCGCTCCGGCTCCCGGCCGCTGGTCCCAGCACGCGCGTCAACACTGCACCGGGAGCAAGATCCAGACAGAGACGCCAGCCGCATCAAAGTTCGGGCATCACTCACGAGGTGGCAGCAGCGTCAGCGCAAGCAGACTCGCTGCACGGCGCCCGATACGCATACCGCTGATTCACGGAGTTTCCCGCTACCTTAACGGGTGCGCATCCGTGACACGCTAGAGGTTATGCAGTATGGTGCAACCTCGCAGCAAACTCAAACTCGGTGCTTTCGCGGGTATAAACTACGGAGATACGTAGCATACTGGCTAAACAAACTTCACGAACCTATCTGACGAAGGAATAATGAAACTGCTGATTTCGTCATCTCTTGCTGTAAGCAGAACTTCAACAGCATAGAACCCTCGATATGTCAGAATCTACTATGCTACAATATTGTGCTTCCAAAAAATTATTAAAAAATACCTGTAAAATTGGAGATTATTTCACCCGGAACGCTATTTTTTAACCTCAGCAAAGATTACTGCATTTTAATTCAGTTTACTTTCGTTGGTTTGGGGGGGGCAAAAGATACTATGGCCCCCCTTTGAAGCGCTTGGGGGGGCATGGCCGGAATGCCCCCCCCCCTGGATCCGCCAGTGGTCGCGCCAAGTCTTAGTTGGGCCACACCAACCTCAATCTGGGCCCCATCAACTTGGGTTTGCCCCAAATAGGTCAAAACAAAGAAAATAAGAGTAGCACAACCATTGCACGACAACAAACATAGTATGGGGACATGATATGAAATTATCAAATATATTACGATTAAAATGATACTATGATATGTCAGCATGCAAATGTCACATGTCTCCTTCCAGCATGGGGAAGTTGTCCCCATCACGTGGTGACCAATATGTATCTAACTGAGATCAGGTTTGTACCAAAACAAAGAAGCAATTCGTAGTTCATTCCCAAAATACACATATTTATACGAACGTGAGCCAGAGTTCATTCCTTCGGAAAATAATCTGATTCATAATTGTGTTTACACATCGATATATATTGACCACCCTGATTCGACCACATGCCCGACGTCGTATTAATGAGCCACAGAAAACTCGATTTCTGAAAGGAAGTAGAATAGCTGTCCGATTAAACAAATGGCGACCCGTCCTCCAATAATTCCCGCAACTGAGCAACGGCTGGAACGAATATAAATGCTTGGCAACGCAATATTGTGTTCAAGCGGGTGTCCACTAAAATTTTAGACTATTTCTTTTAATTCACAAAGGGCTCTTTAAAATGGAGGCACCACAAAGGAGACACCACCAAGGTAGGAACTTGGTACGGATGCGATGCGATGATAGGTACGTGGATTGTAGGTAGGGCAGATTGGACGGATGTTAATAGAATAACAATGTAGAACATCGGAAAAAAACAAATACAAAGGGCAGTGGAAGCAGAAGTCTTGACGTTGGCGCAACAATGACAGTAATTTTGAAGAGCATGAAGTTTAAGGGATATTGAAGGTTTCACAATTTCAGCAGAAATGCGAGGGGACAACTCGTAAGCAATACTTTGAGAAAACTGCGACGATACTGAGCGCGGGCTGGAGCAGGGGTGGAACAAAACCGAGATTGAACTTAAGAACCTACAAGTGATTGAGAACTGTGTCTACAAGCAAATCGTACATGCTCAGAAATGGCTGCAAACTGTATGGTTCGTGGAGAAGTAGAGGCTTCAACGATGAAAGCTAGAATTACATCCGGCCGGCTTCAATTCATCCGAAGCACACTCCAGGATAAGAATCCACTGTTGAAGGGAATAATATCAGCTGACGGAGAAGGCAAAAACAAGTACACGTGGCGCGTCCAACAACTGGTGGTGGTGGATTTCGGTTTTAGGGCGCGTCGACTGCGTTGGCCACTTTGCGTCCATCGTCCAACACCTGGCCGACGTCTGGTGGGAGAGATGGAGGAGGGAATGTCTTCTGACGCGTCAGCAGCGAGACAAGTGGACTCGCGTTCAGGAGAACGCCGAGAGCAACTGCACATCGTGCTGGTCGATGACGACGACGTTGCACGATCCCAGCCACGCCTGGGACGTGTGGACGCGGCCTACCCGAGCGCGGGTGGCCCCCGAAACGAGGGCCAGAGTGGCGATCTGGCCATCCCACTACGGCCGCCCGATACACCGCCTGATTGTGGTGCTCGTGAACAATGGCAGCAACTCTGGGCAGGTGTGAACGATAACACGGACAGAAACTGGCAACACACGCTCAGTGGTGGTGCAGCGGTCAGTCCCTTGGCTATCACGTCGAACAGTGGGTTCGATTCCCAAATGAGGTAACATACCTACAGACTATGCTATCTATAGACTATGTATGTATTTGTACTCGTTTGTCTATAACACGTAAACGCCGATGCCAATTGTGCGTTCGTGTTCATGGGAACTATGGACTGTATGAGGTGTTCAAGAGTAGCATAAAGTATACATTTCGAATGGAACGGAGCTCAGAGGAGCCCTGTGTCGGCCAAGACAGTGCGATTGTTTGCCATGTGACTTGGGGGTCAGCATAGCACGATGACGTGGATTGTCGCCGTGTGTATTGCAGACTTGCTCAACCCGCCGTCGAACAGAGGACAATGTAAACACGTGCTAACGATATCAGATCGCACCGATAGGCTGTAGCACAAGGGCTCAACTAGCTGGACAAAATGAGTTGTATTTTATATTTGTCGTTATTCAATACTGAAAATATGTTAGGAAGATTATTGTACTGAAATGAACTCAATGCCGAAGGGGTAAAATACCAATGCGATATGTCAATCGTTTCAGTTGTTACCAAGTCGACTTGCAAGTCAATGATTGCTAGGAAACCCACGGAAAACTATCCTAATTTACTATCAACCAAACAGTAATGTGTTATTTATTGCACATGTACGTCTTCCAATTGTGTTACTGTTCATAATTTACACAATTGTGTGCTGTTTGTCTTTTCAGGGTTTACGTGGCTGGTAAATACTCAGTGGTGTATGAAGAATCCTTGCCGCCGTTGTACATGCTGGTGCAATAGATAGTAAACACCAATGGCCCTGTTTACCGTACCAAAATAAAAATTGCACGCACACGTACATCTTAAAAGAAGTATCTCATGTGGGCGTAAACACTCTCAGTACACTCAGTCTCAGTATCTCATGTGGGCGTAAACACACAAAAATGACACCGCTACAGAAGAGAAAATCTAGAAAAATAGAAAAGCTAGGCAAAAGCTTGAAAACGAAGTCGGACCCTCTGTGAGTTCTAGCATTCGAGCATGCAATACCCAAGAGCTCCCTACATGCACCGTATGCTGTACCATTCACAGGAAGTGTGGTCTCAAATACTTCAAACGTGAGGAGGCTAAGCTTCAAAAACCTAAACAAAGGGAAAAGATAAAGGTCAGATGTTTGACGTTATACCGCTGACTCACATGTACAAACGAGACACCGTAATGCACCACGAAGCGTACTTCAGCTTCTCTGGCTCCAAGTAAAAAAAAAAAACACTTATCACCTGTTGGAGAGGAGCGCTTGCCCACTGGCGTCCGATACGCCAGAAAACGTAAGTTCCCACCGATAATATTGGTGTGGGTCAACCATCTGGGACCAGCCGGCAACTCACAATGGAGAAGCGGTGCATGGACGGAAAAACGTACCTCAAACAGTGTATTGAGCACCGTGTGGAGACATTTTTGGAAAGAATGCACCCCGATAAGGCATGCTGTTGGCCTGACAACGCGTCGAGCCACCACCACCACCACGAGGAGGAGGCCTATCTGGGCGTATGGAGATACTTTTCGTCAAGAAAGAAAACAACCCCTAAACATTCCCAGTATTCGCCACATCGAGTAATTCTGGCGTATTCTTAAGCATAAAGTTTATGAAATGAAGTGGTGAACTGGATGGACAACCAAGAAGAAGCAGCTAGCCAACTGGATCAGACAGCGACTTCGAGACATGGATATGGAGGTTGTACGGAAAGGTGGCGCACGTGCGAAGTGACCTGCGGCTCGTCGGACGAAGCGGAGCGGAAACAAAGATGCAAAACCATTTTCGGAAGGACCATTGTTTGGTGTTTCTGATTACCAAATACTGTTGTTATACGATGCATCTATACAGACATACAACACACTTTGTCCCAAATTTTCGCGGACAGCCGTTAGTCAGGGCTCTTGTGACCAATGAACATTCCAGAGTGGAACGGAGCTGGTCATACAACGGTGACAATTGTGTCTCTGTTTGAATGTATACACGGGATAATCACAGAAGAGAGGCGTCACCTTAGCGGCTATTTCCACATGTCCACGACGTCATTGGGAGGGGATGGCGAAGAAGACGCTGTAAGCGGCGATCCAGCACGAAACAGACGCTAATACGGTCGTATGCTGGCATTACAAACGATGAGACTCAATCAATGCGTACGGCCTCACAAAAGACGGGAAGGTGTGCATTAGACAGAGACAGTTTGGACCAACCTACCACAACCACATTCGGCCCGGTTGGATTCTGAATCCATTTTGCGCGCTGATTTCAGAACTGTTTTTGTGTTTACTCTAGGGTCATTAGAAATCAAAATGCTTAACTTTTGAGCCTTCCTTTTGTCATATATGTAATCCGCCTTCTATGAAGTATTGTTTAATCCATGAGTTGAAAGCAAAAGTGAATCCTTTGACAGACCGGGGAAGTGGCGGTGTCCAGTCAATGACGGGCAGTCTAACTGCTGACAGCTGGCAGCACGATGAGACGCCCAAAGGGGAGCAAAGCTCCTCCTGCCAAGCTCAGATCTGGACCTGACAAGATATTCGGGATCAGGAGGCCCCTGCCCATCAACCAGCTGCCTCTGAATAAAGAGATAGGAAGTGTCCTGGCTTTCGAAGCTGAGCAGGAGAGGATGAAGAAAGGGAAGAAGGATATTGATTGCAAGGACGCCACTGAGAAGGTCACTGAGAAGGTTGTAGAAGTCTACAAGACTGCCAACATCCCTACAATAAGCAAGAAGAAGGTGAAGGAAAAGATGCAGAAGATGTGGCAGATGAGGAAAGAGAGTCTGAATGAGATAGCCAAGGGCCAGACTGGTATGGACAGGAAGAGAAGGAAGAAGAAGAATGGCAAAGTGAAGAGGAAGTTCAAAGATATAGAGGAGGAACTGTTTGATGTAGCTGATGATGACAACGTTCCTGAGATGGAGAAGGAGTTTCTGGTCGCCCAGAGGAAGCGTGGGAGGGAGGGCTGTATTGGTGGAGTAGACATTATAGAGTCCGCCAGGCTGCAGAAAACTAAAGAGAAGGAAGAAAAAGCAGCCAAGAAAAATGCTGAGAACAAAGAGAAGACAGAAAAGAGGAAGAGGAGAAGTGATGATGATGTGAAAAGAATGATGTCTAAAGTGGCAGTGGAGAACAGTGAAAGCGAGGATGACAATGAAGAAAAGGATGTGAATGACAATGAGTACAAATGCCAGGTGAATAAGAAAGAGAAAACAGAGAAAAAGAAAAATCAGAAAGAAGCAGAGGCTAAACTCGGTGAAACAGCAGATAGGTTCAAGATATCCAGTGATGCAGTGGCTCATGTCACAAACACCATCAGAGTGGCAGACAACACTATAACTGCAGGGGATAAGAGTAAAGTGATCAATTCCAAGACAGTTGAGAGAGTAAGGAAGAAGTCTAGGGAGCAAAAGAAAGACAAATTTCGGGGGGTTTGAGGCTAAAGGTCTGATGGTGGATGAAAGGATCAATGACAACAAAGTAGAGGTTGGTGTAGGAGAGAAGAACCATAAAAGGTTTGCCACTGTAAGGAGTGAGGACTGTGCTGTCATCGGGTACCCCGGCGAGGAGTTCCTGGGTCACGTGGCCCCGGTGGGGGGGGTGGACCTGGCCACCAGCCTGGTGGGGTTCCTGGAGGAGCGGGGCATCAACATCGCCAGCCTGCAGGTGGTCTTCAGCGATGGTTGCAGCAAGATGGGCGGCTACAACCATGGGTTCATCGCTGAGTTCGAGAGGCTGGTGGGTCGCCCCCTCCTCCACATCCACTGCATCGTCCACAGCCTGGAGAAGGTGTTCAACCACCTGTTCATTCACTACGCCGGCCCCACCACCGGCCCGGCCTCCTGGAGTGGGGAGGAGGCCAAGAGGCCCCAGGGCAATGTGTGGGACCTGCAGGTGGAGGAGTTCGAGGCCATCCCCAGCCCCACCCTCAGGGCCCTGCTGGACGTCATCCCCCCGCCGTCATGAAGGAGTTCAACCATGATACCAGATATCTGTTGGAGATGGCCGGGGCAGTGGAGTCTGGACAGCTGCAGGAGAGGTGGGCCAGGGCACGGGCTGGTGCAATGACCAACGCCCGGTGGCAGAACACGGAGAGCAGGGAGCTGTACATGAGCACGGCCACCCCCAGCGAGGCACAGAGACGCATGACCTCCTTCATCATCCACGTCTACGCGCCCTCCTTCCTGGAGATCAGGCAGAGGAACCTGCTGCTGGAGGGTCCCCGCCACCTGCTCACCATCGTCACCAGGGTCGTCACCTACTGCACCAAGGAGGAGGTGGACATGCTGAAGCCCTACCTCCAGTTCAACGCCTACTTCGCCCAACATGAGGTAGTGCTGGCCTCCCTGCTGGCCTCCAGGGAGAGGGAGGAGAGGGAGCAGGCCTTGGCCATCGTCAAGAAGCTGAGGAAGAAGGAGCAGAGGAGCAAGAGGAAGACTGTTAGGAAAGTGAGGAACCCCGAGATCAACCTGGCGGCCATCAAGTTGTCCGAGCTGGTGGACCTGCAGAAGGCGACCTCCTCTCCTCCCATCCTGTTCCAACACACAGACCAGGAACTGGAACAGTTCCTGGAGGAGCCTTACTCAGAGCCAGGACTGCCCTGCACCACCACTGCAGTGGAGAGGGGTGTGAAGATGACCACGGAGGCGGCCACCATGGCCAGCGGGGCCTGGCAGCAGGGCATGGTCACGTGGAACAGGCAGGAGGCCAGGAATAGGAACAAGTACAGGGGCAAGAAGGAGGAGTTCAACTGCTGAGTTACATGGATAATGATTTACCAATGTTTTTTTTTATGTATTACACAATATATGTGCCTTCTTGCTACTCGATAGATTACAAGTTAATACTTTGCCGAATGACAAAAGTTAAGCATTTTGACTTTTAATGACCCTAGAGCAAAAACAAAAACAGTTCTGAAATCAGCGCGCAAAATGGATTCAGAATCCAACCGGGCCGAATGTGGTTGTGGTAGGTTGGTCCAAACTGTCTCTGTCTAGTGTGCATCACTCCTATGGGCGTCCCAGTTACCAAACAGGCACAATCGAACCAGCTGTTCATCTATCCACATACATTATTCAGTATGACGTGTCGTACGTCGTACGTATTGTAAATTCTCATTCTCCAGTGTCACTCGTCACCGCCCGAGACCAAACATCCACACAACGCTTGTCCTTGTCACAACAACTTCTGATGACCTGTAGAACATGCATAGCCCTCGATCTCTCGAGCTGCCAGCCACTGACACCAGCCGCTGACGGACTGCCTCACGAGCTGCCAGCCACCGAGTGACCACCTCACGAGCCGCCCGCCACCAGGGCCGGCACCAGGCACTGGTTGACCACCTCACGAGCTGCCAGCCACTGAGTGACCACCTCACGAGCCGCCCGCCACCAGGGCCGGCACCAGGCACTGGTTGACCACCTCCAGGAGGCGGCCGTTCTCGGTGGCGGCCGCCACGCGCTCCTTGTCGGCCAGCTGCTTGTTGACGGCCCGCTCCGACGCGTGCGAGCCGGGCGAGATGCGCACGTCCGACTTGAAGCGCGCCGGCAGCGACCGCTCCAGCTTCACTTTGATGGAGAGGCCGATCAGGGTGGCCATGCTGCAGTGCGGGATGGTCGGCGTGAACTGGACCTGTGACGAGACACTGGCCGTCAGCCGACTACAACGCAATGGTACTGTACCCGTGTGTGTGTGGGGTGGGGGGGAGGACACGGGCCGTCAGCCGACTACAACGCAATGGTACTGTACCCGTGTGTGTGGGGGGAGGACTCGGATCGTCAGCTGACTACAACACAGGGATACCATACCTGTGATGGGGGGGGGGGGGCTCGGGTCGTCAGCTGACACAGCTAGTTAGTTAGTTATTTGGGTTTTAGGGGCGCGTCGACTGCTGTGCTCATTTTGCGCCCAGTCAGCTGACACAGTGGACTGGATCTGTTAAGAGGTCGTAAGCCGACTACAGCGGACAACTCTACAAGTGGGGGAGGGCGCTGGAACCGTCGGCCGGTTCAGAGACGAGGCAGGGTCAAAGGCCGTCAGTCGACTATAGCGTGGTGTACTGTACCTGTGGGAGGAGGACCCTGGGCCAACAGCGGCAGATCGCACATCACATCACACTCCAATTGCAATTCACATCAACAGATCACATATCACATCACACACTCCCACTGATCCTCACATTGGCATATTACAAATCCATGAGACATCGTTGCATAACCTCATGGGTCACATGGAAAATATGTGGTATAAAACCTTTCCCAGCATGTTTGATATTCTGTTCGTTATTTGGGCTTTAGGGCGCGTCGACAACTATGGTCATATTGCGCCCATAAGTTTGATATTCCATTCCAGCGATTTACCAATAGGTTCTTTATTTCATATTGGAATGGTCATGGAGATCCAGAAAGCAGCTTTCCGAAGAAGTCCTCACGATAATGTTTCAGAAATCGTGTTTCGTGGAGTTGAGGGTATCGAGCGAGGCCATCAGACTACCATAGCGACAAAAAACGTGCATTTAACATGCATAAAATGGAGCCAGCTGGAAACCAACCATTTCTTGACATGAGCATCGGAAGTGAGATTAGCGAAATCGGTTTTAACTATTACATTTTGACACGTCGGCATCAACAGAAGCCAACTCAGGAAGCTAGCTTCTATTGCAGATCAACACAAGGGCAACAACCTGATGCAAAACGAACAACCCAACATGCTATTAGAATAGCACAGAATGCAAGAACCACCTCACGTAACATTTGGTATAGCCAGCCCCTAGCATACACCCGTGGCCCTCTGAATAAAAAAAAACGTGCCCACATGCTGCCGGAGCTGAAGGTCGCTGCGCTTAGCAGGATGTGGTTCACCGCATTAAGTGTCTCTTGTGTGAGTGGAAAGTTCATAGACGAAACCATGCGACACCTACGACTGTTTCAAATGAGCACTCACATGCCATACCAAGTCACACTCCACGGGCGCCCTTGGGGACCACATGCACACATTGCAGGTTTATAGCATAAAGTTAGGCACATCTTTACACCATCAAATACTCAGATAGTGTTGGTTGGTTATTGGTTTTGCGACACGTCGACCGTTGAGTCATGTAGCGTCGCCAATCTCTCACGCCGATTGGTCGCGGGCGAGTGGACGGTGAGACCGACCCAATTTTGGCTCTCTCAGATAGTGTAAAGATGCAGCAGAACTCAAGATGGATAGAGCCCTGGAGACATTGGGACCTCCATTTGGTGCATGTATTAAGAGTAGAGTATGCATAGGCAGAGCACAGGATTTCACACCTTCTAAATTGATTTTGCTCACCAAAAATATCATGTTTTCATATATTTTCATGGTTATAAACATGCTCAGAAAGCATCACTATAGTCAAGGCAATACCAGAACTAAACTAGCATTATGCAGGCCCAAAAAATTGATTTTACATATGCATCTGCTTAAATTGGATGAATTATTCATGCTGGTCCACTAATCTGCCAGCTGCCACCTGAACACTTCCATCAGGCCACGTACCTGGTTGGTTGGTTACTTCAGTTTTAGGGTGCATCAACCAGGTTTGGTCATTTAGCACCCATGCCCACGTACCTGAACACGCCCACCTTCGGCGTCCACCTCGATCAGCCGCTCCTCGACCACGTTGAGTTGCTCGAGCGTCAGCGGGTGCTCCGGATCGTTGATGCCGCGTATCAGGTCGAACACCTCACGCTCGTCAATCGGGTCGGTCACATCGTCGTCCAGCTCTGATGACTTCACTGGCCGCTGTCCGGCCGTGGCATGGATCTGGGGGTTAATGTTCTCCAGCCGGTCGGCCCCTGCCATGATGGCTGGAAGGGAGAATGATCATGCCATCAATGGTTGGGTGTGGGCAATAGATACTGCATTAAAAAATCATGCTTTAGTTCTTTTCTTAAATGGAAGGTTATGTTGCCTTAGGCTAGGGTATGCTTGTTCACTTTTTAAAGCATTTTTGGGGGTATTATTGTGCTTTATGGTATTCACAAGTTGTTTTATACACCCTTACACTGCATGAAGCAAAACAAATGGGTTAGGTTACATTTTCGTATTTGGACAATTCTTCAAAGTTTTGTATCGTCAAGAAATGTTTACATTTGTCTTTAAAAACAGGTTAGGTGATGTTTGGTTAGGTTTCAGTAATTTCACAAGTTTTGATGAAGCAAATTGTTTGAAATTTTCCTACTTCAAATTTTTTTCTTTACAATATGGGATGTTAGTCTAGACTAGGTTAGGCTGTTCCATTTCTTCTTCTCTGAACATCATTTTCATACAATATTACCCAACTAAGTACCAAGTACCCAAATGCTATACTGATACATAAATGCTGCCCCAGTAGCTCAATTGGTTTGAGTGCTTGTCTGCACTGATCTCCCCTGTTCTGGCAACAGGGTTCAAGTCACTTCATGCTCTTGCATTTAGCCCCTGGCTGGGAGAGTCAGTGAGCAACTGATCTGATGTCAGCAATAAGCTACTGTGCCAGCTGTGCATGTTAATTGATGGCACTTTAAACTCTTAGTCAAAATTCTGCAATTGAACTGGAATGCATGGATTGGGTGGTAGGGCTATGGTACTGGCAACAAGCTCTGCTCAGCAATATAGTCCTGATCCATAAAGCCACCCTAACAAAAATTCGGACAAAATTTCTTCTTTTATGAAAAAAATATCCTGAACCTTTTTTGGTGTTATTTTGCCTTCAAACTGAAAACATAGCATTTGCAGAGGAAATGAGTTGGTTGTCACATCATGTTCATCAGCTTCATAATTTTCCTTCAAAAACAGGTTAGGTTAGGCTTTTCATTTGGAGCATTTTAGGAAAATGCAAAATGTTCCCATTGAGAAAACTGACAGGTTGTTGGACTAGGTTAGTCATGCTACCATTTTTCAATTCCTGAATGTTATTTTGTATGCTATATCATCCAACACTGAAGCCCCTCTTTTGCAATATTTTGCCTGCCAACTGGAAAGTAAGCATTTGCAAAGGAAATGAGTGGTCATTCATGCTAACACCACCCATAAACATTGCATTGGGAAAAATCCTAGAATTCAAAAATTACCCTAAAGCACAAATGTACCCATATTTACGCATTTTTACAGCATAGCTATCACCTCAATCAAAGAACATTTTGTTATTTTGCTTAACAAAAGTAAGCATTTCTGATTCAAATGAGCTGTCACATCATTTTAATCATGCCAATAAATTGAAATATGGTATTCAAAATAAGATTTCCAAAATTTATAAAACACCAAAGCACAAATGCTACATAAAAAGGTAGGTAGGTAGGTACCTAGGTACCACCCCTATGTAGGTAGGTACATACCCTTATGTAGACTAGGTATGGTAAATACCTTCATAGAAGTGACTAGGCAAATTTTTGGCAAAGATGTGTTTATTGGATACCTAATCTCCAATGTGATTTCAATGAATTTGATACATTTAAATTGCCTTGGGAAATGACAACCCCTAAAACATAGTGATGTTCCATGTATTAAATCCTACTGCTCCTGGAACACATTAGGCCCACCGGTGTTCCATTGCCTAAAATTTATTGACGTTGGATCCATATCATTATCTTACAAAAGTACCTACCTACCTACGGTATTCTTCAAGTATTACCACTCAGACTTCCTTTATCTCAACAATGTATCCAAGCCATCGTCAGCTGACTGCCAGTCAGCTGTTGGTGACGTCACTCAAACGTACCGAGACAACCCCAGTTGGGTGCACTGAATGACCCAAGGGCGTCACCAGGAATATTTATAAGGGTTAGGTTAGGTTATTGTTAGGTTAGGTTAGGTTTTCACCATCGTGAAATAGAATCTGCACACCCTCCCCCTAGCAGGAAATTCCTTGTGCTGTATCTAGAGCACAAGGAGCACAAGCTCCTACCAGTTTGCTGATGACATCAAACTGGTAGGAGTGGCAAACAGTTGTGATCAATCTAGTAATATTCAACTAGACTTGGAGGACCTAAAAAAGTGGGCTGATCAATGGCAGATGTCTTTTAACTATGACAAGTGTAAGGTTATGTATCTGGGGTCTGGAGGTGAGACTTTCAGATATACAATGGGAGGGAGGGAACTGGATGTTATTGAAGAGGAAAGGGACTTAGGTGTGTTGGTTTCAAATGACCTTAAAGCAGAGAAACAATGTAGCTCAGCTAGGAACAGGGCACTCAGAATGCTGGGACTCATTAATAGAAGTGTGATGTATAAGAGCAAGGAAGTCATGAAAAAACTGTACTTAGCATATGTGCGACCCCACTTGGAATATTCTGTGCAAGCTTGGAGCCCCTACCTAGGAAAAGATATAGACAAGTTAGAATGAGTGCAACGCAAAGCAACTAAACTCATCAGTGGACTAGGTAGCTTAGAATATGGAGAAAGGCTTGTGGCATTAGATATGTACTCACTCAAGTATAGGAGATTAAGGGGGGACATGATTGAAATGTACAAAATTGTTAAAGGACTAGATCAGGTCAATTTAAATGGTGCTCTTCAGTTTAAAGTATCACACAGAGGTCACCAACTCAGGTTAGACAAGTTGAGGTGTAGGACAGTTAAGCGACAGCAGGTCTTCAGTCAAAGGGTTGTTGATCAGTGGAATGGGCTGCCTGCTGATGTTGTGGGGAGTTCCTCATTGAATGTATTTAAAAGTAGGGTGGACAAATTTTTTAGGCAGGAAAATCTTGTTTTTGATTTCTAATTTGGATGGAGGGGATAATATTTATGTTAAATGTGCACGGCACAGACCCCTTTAAGCAGGGGCTATGGTAGCACAATGGGTATGATGGGAGGAGCTTGCAATTGTTGAGGGTGTTATGCAATAGCAAGTGGATGATGCTAGATAGGCTGGGATATATAGCTTCCTAGGAACTTGGGATTAGGGATTGATTGGGGTGAGAATATGTACATTTCTAGTACCTTTTCTAGATAGGCTTAACCCAGATGGGCCCCTGTGGCTCTTATTAAGCCTTAACACTTTATGACTTTATGACTTTAGAGTGCCATCTCAACCACCACCCATCAAATAAAAATGTCCTGTGAAGCCCTGAATATATACCCCCACAACTGCTTCGTAGACATAAATTTGTTCCTGACGCCCATGGAATACGTCCACATCGACTCCTTAGAAATATTCCTGGTGACGCCCTGGGATCATTCAGTGCACTTGTATGCAAGTGACCCGGAAATTGTGATATAAACAAGGCTATAGAACACAAACAGCGTGAGGTAAGATACGCCTACCCAGCTATAGAACACCAAAAAGGGAGACGCTTGAGAGGACCATCAATTCTATAAACTTGAGCCGACCAATCAGCGTTTGACGACCCCCGCCGATCGTGGCAATAGTAAAGGCTGTAGGGAAAAACTTGTGGAAGCTATTATTCATATGTTATTCCATTTTTTCGTGCTAATTTTCTACGAAGACATTCTTGCTACTTTAATCTTGATCTTTAATGCTACTTTATCACAATGTCACCGCTGACAAGGAAACAATTTGGTATTTGTGTGAATGTCACCGGTTTCGCCGCAGTAAAGACAAAATGTGTTTGTTTACCATTTCCCCTGCCCCTACCTACCTCGTCGTCAAAGGCCCCTTGACCTGTCAAGGCTTCTATGGCCTTCTTTGTCTTCTATTGCCTTGACCCTCGCGCGAGATCTTCTATCAGCAGCTCTTCGCTCAGGGACAAGATAAAGCGAGCAGACCTGATATGACCGGTATTAATTAGAAGCGATCATGAATTACCTATAATTATTACAAAAGTTTATATTTGCTTCGGGAATATAAAATGGTATAACCAAAATTATTCTAAAACAGATAGTCTAACATCGTCTACTTCCCAGTAATAAACAACAATCGTTGTTAAGGTGAAAACTGCAATATCATATTAAAAGTTAGAAACCAATTCTCACTAATATTCAATGCTGTATGGTGTACGGTTTAATTGATCTCTGGAATGTTTTAGTTGAAACCAAGAATTCTTGGAATGATCCAAAACTACCGTAAAACCGTATTTTGTCACATTTGCCACGGTTTGGAAGAATCCTTGGGAAGAATCGTAAACAATCGTGTTATTTGCAGCTCTGTTGATGTGTGGTGAGTGGTTGGATATATTATGGTGTAAGACAATGAGATACTTGAAATGTTTCTTGGTGATTTTTAATTCCTCGTGTCTTGCTTCCTCAGTGTCGCCAATTTTTGTTTGTAATACTCCAATTATTGTATTTACGAGTGATACGTCTATTATGGAGTCCTAGTTTGAGTTCCCTAGTTAGGTAGGTAGGTAGGTACCTACCTTGGTCGCAGTGGTTTTATGGTTTTATTGGTCGCGTGGACTGTGATGGTCAAGCAGTTTCATAGCAAGCTTATTCATGAAAATTCACTAGTCAAATCATGGCAACAGTGTCATGCTGAAGTGTAGGTATCTCCTGCCTAGTGCCTACTGTTTCCATTAAAACATGCCTTCCCTGCCAGTTCTTTAGAAATATGAGCAAGTTGGCAGTTGAAGGTTATTTTATTTATTTTTTTTATTTGTCTTCCCAATGTAATGTTTATGAATGTGGTTAACATGACAGCCACTCATTAATCAGTGTTTTTATGCACCAAGATGTTTCCAGAATTTTCTTCAGATTACCATGTTATTTAACATGATTCGGAAGATGCTACCACTCATTTTTGGGTCTAGTGCTTACCTTTCTGTTGGTGATGGGGAACATTCCGATACTGTGCCATCCATTCTGCACTGCTGTTTTCTGCCATAATTTATCTTGATCTTCCCTTGACCTGGCACTTGTCAGGTGTGATTAAAGGGAAATCCAACACCACATGCAGTTGATTCAACTCTTCTTCGAGTAGAAAATGCTTCATTTCTGCTTTTTTGCCACACACATCACTCACACGTATTAGTCCCCACACATACAAGTGGAAACTCTTGTGCCTGTAAGACATGGTGCTGGTTGGGACTTAATATAAGGATGATGTCATGGCCTGAATATCACCTTATTTTTTATGTTACCATATTAGTTTATATTAGCTTAGGTTAGGTAACATTTGATATGGTGCTGGTTGGGACTTGACATAAGAATGATGTCATAAAGACATAAAGACATAAAAGATCAGTGCAACTATGAGCCACAAGGGGCCTTCTTGGTTGCACTTTGTACACTGAACCAGTTGCCCACCAAATCTGTCAATCAACCCTCCCTGGAATACAGAAAAACAAGCCCCCTATTCTTATAATGATTGTCTATGCTGTTTTTAAAGATGTTCAGTGTGTTGCTACTGACAATTGTTCCTGGCAGCTGGTTCCAGTGTTCTACTACCCTGTTGGTGAAGAAAGACTGTCTTAACCTTGTCCTGCTGGGATTAACTTTAATTTTGAATTGATGACCTCTAATTGCATCATTTCTGTTCAATTCAAACATTTCCCTGAGATATCCCTGTTCCTGACCATGAACAAATTTAAAAACCTCGATGAGATCTCCTCAGCCTTCTATAAACTAAGTGAAAACATATTCAATTTCTTCAATCTTTCCTCATTCAATTTCAGGTTGCCTATACCATTAACCATTTGTGTTGCCCTCTTTTGTACTCTCTCTAAAAGCCAACAATCTTTCTCATAACTAGGGGACCAAGCTTGGACACAGTATTCTAAATGTGGCCTGACATATGCACAGTAAAGCTTCCTGATGACCTCCTCACTTTTGTATGACACATTCCTCTGTATCGCCCCAATGTCATGGCCTGGATATCACCTTCATTTTTTTACATTACCATATTAGTTTATATTAGTTTAGCCTAGATATGCAGCCTGGGTTCTTTTATGATACATTGAACTGCTAGGTTATATAACCCAATCTTATTGGGCCTTAACCCTTTGTGACTTATGACTTTATGAGATCTCATCGAGGTCTTTGAATTTGTTTGTGGTCAGGAACAGGGATATCTCAGGGAAATGTTTGAATTTAACAGAAATGATTATTAGAGGTCATCAATTCAAAATTAAAGTTAATCACAGCATGACAAGGTTAAGACAGTCTTTCTTCACCAACAGGGTAGTAGAACACTGAAACCAGCTGCCAGAAACCATTGTCAGTAGCAGCACACTAAACATCTTTAAAAACAGCATAGACAATCATTATAAGAATAGAGGGTTTGCTTTTCGATATTCCAAGGAGGGCTGATCAACAGATTTCATGGGCAACTGGTTCAGTGTGCAGAGTGCAACCAAGAAGGGCCCTTGTGGCTCATAGTTGCACTGATCTTTTATGTCTTTTACCTATGTCTTTATAGTGTCGCCAACCTCTCACACTGATTGGTCGTGGGTGGACTCAGTAAATGCTGTCAGAGTTTAGCCTAGATAGATTTGATTAGGTTTGGTCAGGTTGGGTTCTGATTTCTCATAATATCTTGGCAAGCAACAATTAACATACCCTTCTCAGTCCCAGGAGGATAGTTTCAATGAGCAAATCCAAAAATAATGTATCGCAGTACAAAACACTTTGTTTGGCACCAGGCCATCATTAGGAGTTGGCCTATGGCGTAAGTATTATTGGTACAGTATCATTAAAACATCACATTTCAGCACTAGGCCATGATCAGGAGCAATGGTCTGGTACCAAAGCTAACAGTTAGTTTGCCATTGATGCAGCATTTTCAGATTTGCTCACATGCATCATTGCAGAGTGCACTACTCTCCCACAATAAAGAAGGCTGCATTTTTGTGTTTTTCCAAAACTTGATGGTGACATTCTGTTTTTGACTGCTTTGGTGTTCTGCTATTGCACAGAGCTATCCTATGTATCTCAGTACACCTGTAAAATGCATAATTAGACCTAATAGGTAGACAAATTAAAATTGCCTGATCTTATTTCAGCTCTGGTATATGAAAGCTTTTTTATGGGAAAAGAGCCACCTGACTAACAGAGATGAGTCAAAACTCTTGATACCATTGTTATATGCTCATTATTGACTGAATCAGGGCTTAAGAATTTAAGAATTATTTGTCTTTCTATTGAATTAACCTATACTTAACCTTGCATATAACCTTGCCCTTCAGCATCACAAATATGCATTGTGAGTCCATGTATTCATAGGCTATTCATTGCAATTATAAGTTTTATCCCGGAAATAGCAGAAATTGGAAGCCATTCATGGTCAGTGGTCGTGACATCAGCAGCAGACCATACATATTGATACTGCAGTAGCAGGAGTACATCAACAGACCATGTAAATTAATAATGACAGTTGTGTACTGCAATGATGAAATATGTGTGCAAAATTCCCTTGGCAGTCAATGCACCAACTCCAATTTATCATCATCAGTGATGAAGTGGTGCCCAGAAGTGACAACCACTATCTGCAGCTGCAGTAATCATGAGAGCTCATCATTGGCAGCTGCAATGAATGTGGTCACAGATACAGTGACAAGGTAGGAGTCCAGCGGTGACGGCTGCAGTGTGCACTGTTGCAGATTCAGCGATGGAGTGGGCGCCCAGCTGCCTGACGTGCCCCCTCTGTCTGGGATCGGCGTTCGCGTCTCTCGACTCGCTTCTGCAAGCGCTGCGAGTGCTGGTGTCGGGTCACCTCAACTGTCCCGTGTGCGACCAACGGCAGCGCGGCCTGCACGCGTATCTGTGCCACCTCGGCGAGCACAACGCCGCTCAGCTGACACCGCCACCGCCACCGCCACCGGCAACGGCAACGGCAACGGCAACGGCAACGGGCCCGGGCCCGGGCCCGGCACCGGTACCGGTGCCGGTGCCGGGATCGTCAACCAGCCAGTGTCTCCGCTGCCCGCTCTGTCCCAAGCAGTTCAAGACGGCGCGCGGCTGCGACAGCCACGTTCGCTTCAAGCACGGCATCGGCTCCGACGCGGCGGCTGCGGGCGTACACGGCGGCTGGGCGCCGTCGACGTTGCCGCCGTCCGGTCAGGACGTTGTCGTGCCGCCGCCATCTGCGCCGGCGAACCGTGCCGCCGCCGGTAGGCTGGAGGAGCCGACGCCCGGCGGCGGGCGGCTCGGTTCGTCGGCTCGCGCACAGAGCCAGAGCCGGACGTCGGCCGGTGATGGCGCGGTGTCTTGTGGCCGGCCGGCGCCGCCGCAGGGCGACCCGTCGTGTTCGTCGTCCTGCCAGGTGACTGCGCCGAGCGGGCCGATGTCCGGGTGGGCTTGGGCGGCCGGATCGGAGACTGAGGCGTCACTCGGCCATCTGTCGCCGCCCGGTGGACAGCTGACTGCTGGTTCACGGCTGACTTCTCAGAGTCAGTCGCTCACCTCCCAGGTTCGGTTACCGACCTCCCAGCACCAGCTACTGGCCACCCAGGGGCAGCTACCGACTTCCCAGAGTCAGCTACTGACCCACCAGGGTCAGACAACGACCTCCCAACACCAGCTACTGACCCCACAGGGTCAGCTACTGACCTCCCAGCACCAGCTACTGACCCCGCAGGGTCAGTTACCGACCTCCCAACACCAGCTACTGGCAACCGAGGGTCAGTTGCCGACCTCCCAGCACCAGCTACTGAACCAACAGGGTCAGACAACGACCTTCCAGCACCAGCAACTGACCCCGCAGTGTCAGTTGCTGACCTCCCAGCACCAGCTACTGACCCCGCAGGGTCAGTTGCCGACTTCCCAGTGTCAGCCGCTGCCGCGCCTGGAGGCCGCCGGAGAGTCCGCGTCTCCTGCCAGCGGGCCGGCGCGGTCGCCGCCGTCGGCGGTGGGCGCGTGGCGCGGCCACGGCGGCCGCCAGCTGCGCCGCCTGCTGCAGTCGGCGCCGCACACGTGCCACGACTGCGGCCGGCTGTTCCGACTGAAGCCGGGCCTGCTGGCGCACCGGCGGCTGGCGCACGGCGACGGCCCCACCGAGCAGTGCGCCGTGTGTCAGCGCCAGTTCGCCAGCAGTCGGCGGCTGCAGCGCCACCTCGCCACACACGGTGTCGCGGCCGGCGGTGCGGTGAGTTGCTGGTCTGGCGCAGGCTCAGCGCGCGCGCAATGTCGACGGTGGCGCTCGTGGCTCCTCCGACCCGTACTGGTTCGAACGTTGATGTGGAGTTAGCCTCTTGGGTATCAGAACTACGTTCACCTCAGACATCCGGACCATGTCGTCCCTGGGAAGCCTGCTCAAAACCCACTGGGCATATTTTGGAACCCAAATGCCACCGACTTTCATACTATTACCCAAGTTCCCACTTTGACTATTTCCTGACTCTCGTTCCATGTTAACATATACGTATTTATAGTTGTGCATTTCACTTAAATTTGCCATTTGATTTGATTTTGTCTACCCCTCACTACTCGTAAGTTGCAAACAAATGCACCGTTTTCCGAGTTCCAGGAATTGGAACACATTTCGCATCCATGCACAATACACGATGCACGGTGTATGATCGGACACATCGATGCACCTGTCTATTCACGAGGTTATCGCCAGATATTGTTTGCCACAAGTCTGTCACCAGCTGCATGCGCGACCAGAAGACGGTCTGTGAGATTGAGTGCGATGCGATGTGAAGAAGGCCGTAATCCATACCGCCATATGAAATAGTCCGATAAATCGTACGTTTTCTGTGCGTCTGTCAACTGTTGACCGCCATACAGCGGCGGTGTGACAGGTGTGACAGGTGAAACGTTTGTGACAGGTGCAGGACGTCGGCCCCGGATCTGATCCGAAGTCGAAGGACTGCGCAGCGTTGGAGTGCCCAACGTGCAAGAAAACCTTCAGCACAGCCCAGTTTCTGAAGAAGCATGCCAAACTGCACACCGGTAAGAGCCACAGTCGTGCGGCCGAGGATTACCAGGTGACTGGTGAAAGGGCGACCAGTGCTTCTTCTGGAAACAGAAGACTAGCTTCTGAAAACAGCGCTGGAGCGAAGGGCTACACCACCAACGAGATGGAAATATTAGAGGGAAAACTGAAGTTGCCTATGTGTTGTAGTAGAGCTGTGCATGACGCATACTCACTATAGCATGGACCGGCGACTCGCCTGAACATATTCTGGAACGGCGTGTGTGCATGTGTCTGAGCATGTACAACGTTGAGGACCAACCCGTTAACTTCCCACGCCTGCCCCGATTCAATTGACCTGAAGTATCACTGACTCGTAGTTAGTAGCTCACGTGTAGCGTGTTGGGAGATGTGCAGTATGTCGTGCTGGAAGCTCGGCAGCAATAGGTTCCTGTCCTTGAAGCTGGTAACACTAAGGGAGCGGTTTAATGCCTGCTAATGTATTGCATTTTGGTCCTCGCTCGTACGTGAACTATTTTATACTTGAATTTGTATTAACTTGAATGAAGAATGAAAAGAAAGAATTGAAAGTGTTATTATAATTATAGTAAAATTACACATGAATTTCATTTACTTAATGTTTAAGCTTGTGACTTAGGTATTCAAAGCTCAATACCTTACTGACTGAAACAAAAATAATCGAGAATTTACCAAGCACACTCCAATGCCAGCCATGGGCGCAAAATGACCAACGCAGTTGATGCACCCTAAAGCACAAATCCACCACCACCTATTTTCTTTTGTCACATTCGAGAAAAGAAAGAGGTAAGTCCCCTTGTCAACATACCATGGGGGGGGGGGTGAACACTGCCCATCTCATCAGGGTTCTCATTGGTCACAGTGGTCTCCATTTTCGGAGAGGTGCGATGTATCTGTGAATGGGCACCTGGTTTCCTTTTCGGTTGTTTATAGGTTCGTATTTGTGTGGTTCATTGTTACAGAAGGATCCAATATATCTGCCCAACGTACATACACTCACCGAATCGAAGTACGCTGATGTCGGCTCAACAATCATCCGTGCTATCTTTGCTGCGAAGTATGTTGTCGTTTGTGTGTAGGTCGCCTGCCGTGCTTCTGTCACCTGTGTATCACACATATGTCACCTGTTTATCAAACGCCTGTGGGCTGCCTGTGTATCACACATGTCAACTGTGTATTACATGCATGTCACATGTGCAGCACACGTCTGTGGATCACCTGTGTATCACACACCTGTAGATCGCCTGTGCATCACACATATCACACATATGTCATGTTGCCTGTCTATCACACGCCTGTAGATCATCTGTGCACCTGTGCATATCACACATGTATGTATCATCACGTCTGTAGATCACACGTCTGGATCACCTGTGTATCATACGTCTGTAGATCACCTGTGAATCACGTGTCATCTCTCTATCATACGTCTGTGGACCACCTGTGCATCATATGTATGTCACCTGTTTATCGCACGTCTGTGGACCGCCTGTGCATCATATGTATGTCACCTGTTTATCGCACGCCTGTGGATCACCTGTTGTGCATCGCACGTATGTCACCGTCACCGCCCGTGTATCCCTTACGCATCGCCTGCCTATAGCCCGTGTGCCCGCAGGCGAGACGCCATACGTGTGTGACGTGTGTGGCCGAGGGTTCGCCCTGCAACAGTCGTACCACAAACACCAGCAGTACCACACGGCGCAGCGGCCGTACGCGTGCCCGCACTGCGAGCGCTCCTTCCGCGAGTCGGCTACTCTGCAGAACCACATCCGCATACACTCCGGCGAGAAGCCGTGGAACTGCGAGACGTGCGGTGAGTCGGCCACTCTACAGAACCACATCCGCATACACTCCGGCGAGAAGCCGTGGGCCTGTGAGACGTGCGGTAAGGCGGCTGGCAGTTGTTGCCGTGTAGCACGTGGTGCATGACACGGGGCAGATTTGGTCGTGTTGGATGGCGCGTGTCCAAGGCGCGATATATGGCAAGTACTCTGGACGAGCGGAGGCAGGAGTGCGTTGCGTATGAGCTGCATTGGAGACGCATGGCTTGCACAACAAACACTTAGCGTCTACCAAGCCCCTTCCGGAGACTCAGTTGGCGGTCTGGCCAGATTAGTTTTTTGGGAATAGAAAAGTGAGGTTTTTGGCTAAGTGAGATAGCTTTTTAATTGGCTTATGTGTTCATTCATGCCGACCTTTAAGGTATCTTTAATGTGATGGGACACTGGCTGCATACGGTCGTACAGCGTATATTAGAAGCTATGGTGGGGTGGATTATGGATGATGTAGTGGGGAAAATTTGAAGGTGGGCGCAGAGGGGGGTGGGGTGTATGGAGGGTGTAGTGGGGAACATCGGAAGATGAGCGTGTCGGAAATGCCTACGTGTCGCGCGTACCGCTCCGCCGCCACCTCTGACCATTCTGACGGTGCTCGCGCTGCAGGCAAGTCGTTCCGGCAGCGGATCACGTGTGTTGTGCACAGTCGCATCCACACGGGCGCGCTGCCCTACACCTGCGCGCACTGCCACAGCGGCTTCCGCTACAAGGTGGGTGTGGCGCGCGCTGGACTGCTGTCCTCGTGGCGCGCCGTTCCGTGGCCGGGACAGACGCCTGGCGTGGCCCGATCGGGCGTGTGTTGGACAATACTAAGTCCGCGGTCAGGTACTTGAAATGTTGAATTCTATAAAATACTGATGACGTCCAAAGTTGGATACTCTAATTGGTTAATTTCATCAAATACTAGCCAAGTTCGCAGTCGGATACTTGAATTTGTTTAATTTCATCAAACACCAGCTATGTCCGCAGTCGGATACTTGAGTTGTTTAATTTCATAAAATACTAGCTAAGTCAGCAGTCAGATACTTGCATTGTTTAATTTCATCAAATACGAGGTAAGTCCACAGTTGGATACTTGAATTGTTTGATTTCACCAAACACTAGTGGAGTCCACAGTCGGATGCCTGCATTGTTTAATTCCTTCATTAAGTCACAATGGACCGGCTGGGACATTGGGTATATTGTTCTACTTCTTTTTGTCATTCAAAGGATAGGCGTATTCGAGGACCCCGTGCCCAGATGGATTTGGATATAAGGTGACGTCGTTTTATTTTGAACGTGGGGTCGATTGCTTTGCTCCATGTGGCCCTCGGCAGCATTGTGTCGTAAAATTGTTTTTCACAATATATTTGCCAAGTATATAATGTTGACACTTCACACGTATTGACACCATGATGTAGATAAAAACACCAAAGCAATTATACAAAATATAGAAGATGCAAAATAAATAACTATCGCATAGTAGTGTTGCGACAAAAAGAACACCACTAATCATTCTGTTTGTCCTGTTGTGTTGTATGAAGCATGCATGGCAAGTGTAGTTTTTCAGTGTTCAACCTGGTTTGCTATTTGTGTGGCACATACCATTATTTTTTATATGCTCCCGTAACTAAGGACTACAACGGTTTGCTATTCCTATTCTCGAGCGTGGCCCAGTATATTGCGTAACCCGCATGCCAGCTCAACAATCGTGTTTGCGTTCGCGTCGTGTCTGTTCACCACTAACCGACCGTGTTTTGCCGGACGGCAGCTGGCCGCCTGTGGAGGCTGAAGTCGCCGGAGGAGGCCAGGTGGGTGTTGTGGTCTGCTGACCTTGACCTCGGCCCCGCCGCCGCCCCCTCGGGTGTACAGCACTGTACATGGTGGGTGTTCTGGTCTGCTAACCTTGACCCTGGCTCCGCCGCCGCCCCTTCGGGTGCACAGCACGGTACATGGTGGGTGGTGTGGTTTCTGTTGGCCTGGAGACCGATCTTCACCGTCACTGCCACCCACCTCGGACGTACAGAGCTGTACATGCTGGGTGCTGTAGTTTGTTTGATGTGGAGGCTGATCTTGATCGTTGCCGCTACCTGTGGCTGCCGTGTTACAGTAAAGTCTCTGTGAAGTCAACGAGGTTTGCGGTGGAGTTGATCGTCAGTACTGCCAAGTTTGACGTTTTCATATATCGATATATGGAGCGATTATCACCAAGCAAGTAGGGGAAATGACAGGGTAATGAAGTACATAATTGAAGTGGAAACCAACACATAATTTAAATATGTGTTGAGCTCTGGGTTTTGGAACAGTTTTGACGTCTTGAATTAGCTTCTGTAAAATGTGATCAGATCCAAATGTAATATGTATGCCAACTTCACCACCTTACATTTTCACTATATATTTGGATTTAGCAAGCGTTATAATAACGTTTGCCATGCTGTCTGTCATGTCTTTGGATGTCATACCGGACTTTGGCGTCTGCACCTGGTGTCCTCAGGTCTCGGAAATTAATTTACTGCTCTAAATAAATAACAATTGATTTCTGTTTGCATGCACGATTTTTTAGATTACCATTGGCACTAGATTGGCAGGGCTTGAGATTTTCCTTTTCTCCTCTCCCAAATGCCCTTTTTGATGTGTTTTGTGATTGCAGGTCAGTCTCCGAGCACACAAATGTGAGCACATGGAGTCTCCCGGCATCACCACGGTGCCGGCACTGCCGCAGGACAACATGGCGACGGAAACATCATACTCTCTGCCAGAGATGGCAGCACCATCGGAAACATGTGGGCCTGCTCTCACCGGTCCAGTGCCGGTGCAGGTTAGCACGCTGCCTGCAGCCGTGAATTTGTCAGCGGATCATGTTCCAGACCACACTCTGTTTCCGCTTGGAGTCTCCGGCTTCCTGGCGCCGGACGAAACGTCGCCATCACCAGAAGTGTTTCCCGATCCACACTGTCCTGCCGGTGTAAGCGGTTTTCACTTCGCATCGACCAATTACAGTGCCGTCTGCCAGTTTCCAACCAATCGGAACGTCTCCGCTGGCACCTGGTCGACCGGCGGCCAGTCGCCGGCCCGCCCGGCCGCCGCGCTCTGGGCGTCGGCTCCGGAGGCGCTGGCGGGCGTGCAGGCGCCGGCCGAGACCGGCCAGCAACCGCACCGGTCCAGGGTGTCTCGCGTCCTGCTGCGGCGGCTCGTGCACAAGCTGCGGGCGAGGCGCGCGCGCGCCGACGGGCTGCCCGAGCTGGCGGTGGGCGCCAGGCCGTGCCAGGCGACGGAGACTGTCGGCGACGAGCTGCAGAGCGAGCTGCCTGGTCTGCAGCCGGCCGATGCTGCCGGCGCCGGCGGGGGTCGGCGGCCTGCCGAGCTCCCTGCCTCCGAGCGTCTCGAGGAGGCGCAGGCCGGCTCGCCGCCGGTCGACTGCTGGCGCGAGCCGGCCGAAGCGCACGCGCTCGACCTGGACCACCTGTTCGATTTTCCGTCGCCAGAGCCGACGCGGCCGCCGATCAGCCCGCTGCAGCGCGCCATCGAGAGTGTGGCACGAGAGCTGGCGAGCATACCGCTCTGCTCGCCGCCGCCGCCGCCGGCCCCCGGCGTTGCTGGTGACACGCGTGGCTCAGCAGCGACTACCGCTGCGGAGGAGGTCGGCGGGTGCAGGCCGGAGCACGTTGTCTCCGCCGCCGCTGATGGTACGCTAACGGGCAACTGGGAGGGCACGGGCAGTCGGAAAGCGTCGGGTTGCGGGGAGGCTGCGCGCCACGATCGGCAGGCGTTTGACTGTGTAGATGGCGCGCAGAACGACCCGGATGCGTCTGACTGTGCAGGTGGCGCGCAAAACGGTCCGAGTACGTCTGATTGTGTAGATGGCGCGAGGAGCGGCCCGAGTACGTCTGACTGTGAGGACGACACGTGGAGCAGGGGGCTCGTACCGGCTGGATCAGCTGGCGAATGTCCCTCCGATCTGGACACGCTTCTCAGCGAGCTGTTTGACGATCCAGAGTCCCAGATGTTTGATATAATTTGACAGAACCGAGGCGCAGTAAATAGCTTGCCCAGTCAGAATAAGCATCACCACTTGTTTAACAAACAAACAAACTGAAGACGATGACTTAAAGGGCGGCGCCACCAAATTCCTTCCAGGTGGAGTCGGGCAATCGTTTCTGTATGAAGCGTCCTCGGTCCTTGGGAGCGGGAGGGGGGGGGGAGGAAGTGCTCCACAAGTTGGGGAGGCTTCCATGTTTTTGGTCTCCAGGGTGTTTTTTGGGAGACTCCTATTAAAACCCTGATCTGGGTCCTTTAAGCAGCACCAGGTAGTCTGCTGGGCTTTGGGGGCCCATTGCGAGCTCTGAGCCTCCTGCCAATATTAATAGACTCCCTGGCCTAGGGCCTTCATGCTACATGATGGAGCCTGCTGACGAATATTTGGGCTTTCCGTGAGGTCTGTTAATATTAATAGGTCTTCCGGCATAAGTCCTCCAGACGACATGATGGGCACCTGCTTACGAATATTCGGGCATTCCGTGAGCACCAGAGCCTACTGTCAATATTAATGGGCCTCCTGGCCTGAACCTTCGAACAGTATCATGGGATTCCTGTCGGGCCATGGGGGTCATTTCATGAGCCTTCCGTCATGACTTGTGAGACCCCTGGGACTCTTGGCCTTGAACCTCGAGTCGGGTGTTGAGCCTTTCATGGGGTTTAGCGGCCTGTTAAGCACGGGCTTTCTGCGGGATGTTGGGGCCTCTTCGGGAGCTCTAGGCACCTCTTGGCAATGCAAATGTTCCTCGTGGCCTGTGGCCTCCGAACAATATGATTGGCATCATTTCGGGCTAGGGAGTCTCTGGAAATTTCAGGGCTGATGTCATTGTTTTCTTAGGATCCGGAAAGAACATGTCCCCGCTGTCCGAGGGTAGGTGCGACTGCCCCCTGTGTCCCCTGTGCTCCTGGCTACTTACCCTGCCACTCCGATGGCTGGGCTGTCAACAATATGGTAGTTTAATTATTTAGCAAACCGAAACGTCGGAGTGAATGCAACGTGGCTTCCGTGTCAGAGCGGAACGAATCACCGCCCACAGTTGTGAAGTACGCGGCTGGATTTTCGTTTTGTTTTCTGTGTTCTTAGTCAGCGTTGCCAGCCTCGCTGTTTGTCGTGTGGAGCGGTTCAGTTGTTCTCGGGTGTGCCGGTGTGCTGTGTCCTACGTCGGAAGACTAACGTCAGAAGACGGTGATTAGATCAGTGTTCTGCGGCCGCCCGGAAGACGTCTCTCAGAAACGTCGGTTTTCCGAATATATGGGTGGCGTCAGAGCAAGTTTTTGGAGCCGCCGGACCTGAGTCGGAGCTGGCGGAGAACATTGTAGCCGGCGCGCGGGCGCACGGTCTTGCAAGCCGTCCTGCAGGCCGTCTTGCCATGCGGTCGTCACCATTTTCGGTGGTTGCGGGAGTACAAGTGTGTTGCATGCTGGTGGTGGCTGGGAAAGGTGTGTAATTTTGCGGTGACAGCGAATGGAATAACTCTTCAGGTTGATAGTGGCTTTTTGCTCTCCGGTCACATGGGTTCAGGAACATGACGGAGCGAGCAGACATGGCGTAATGATGAGCTTAAATTAGAAGCGATTAGTGATCGTAATTCCCACACCAGTTTCAATAGTATAATGGTCTTTGCCAGCGACGCTGCTGAAATGAGAAGAATTGCACTTGAGGCAATCGGCAAGTATCGATACGTTTAACGTTTCACGTGGAGACTGCACTCAGCTCTACGAGCCCCGCGCATAACTGTCAGAATACAAAATTAGCGAGGAAAATAGCCTTCGCGAGGCAGCAGTAAATATTACTCCACAAGTATACTTCATGGACGTCAACCAAGTTTATCCATCTATTTCCGATACTCACGATATGCTCACACCACCCAAACGATCAAGGTACCCTCCCGGGCGCTCCTGGACAGTTTCGAGTCGCTTCTGAGGAGAGCTAGGCTGTTGTCCGGGACACCTTTGCCGTAAAGTCCTTGTATTACCTGCTCACAGACGGTTTTTAATGTTTCCACCAATTAGAGTATTGGCATTTGTGGTTCACTGGAAAATGTATTGCTCATCCCCACTCATATTTGGTTATGGTTCTGCCAGGGCCTGTTTTATTCATTGTTCGCGGGGTTGATGCAACCATCCCAAGTTTTTTTCTCGCGACCACGACAAGACGGCACACGTTAGCACGTCGTTTGGCCTAGCTGACGTGGTATCCTATGGTGACCTTATTGGGGAATTTGTTTCGTTAAATATTCCGTGACAAGTCGCTGAACGGTGACGTCATTGAACGGGATATGTCGGGCCGTTTTTCCAAACATCGTGAATTGTTGGCATTTAATCTCATCTATTGACCCTGTATGGTCAGTGTTGGTTTTGGTAGGGTGATGGATAACTCGACTAACTTCGATCATTGCCCATTCGAATGTCATTCGAAGTCATTGATTGGCCTAACTTGACGTCAGGTAACGTTTTGATGTTTTGAGTTACTGACGTTAATTTCGACGCTGAAGCCACCTTTGTCGTCCACCTTTATTCTTGTGTACATGAAACATGGTTTTAGGGCATTACCTCGGATTTTTCCATCACGGGATCAGCCCTTCAACCTCATGCGACCTTTAATTATGGGTCGATATGCGAGGTAAATCGTGCATTGTTACTATTCCCAGATGCTGAAGAATGCTATGTCGAATATTTGAAGCAGGCGTAGTTTGTTGTTTTTGCACAAGAAACGATTCAACGTAGAAAATACGGATGCTTGCGAAAAATACCTCTACACGGACCTGAGAGATCAATCAGTAACCGGAAGTGTTTGGCAATTGGCTGTCAATCACGAGATCTCGTCACTGGGCGCAATATGGCCACAGTTGTCGACGCGCCTTGAAGCCCAAATAACTAACGAGATCTCGTCACGTGAAACACGATGCTTTTTGTCTCATGGCGCTACCTACCTCCCTCCGTTTGGAAACGCAAGAGAGGAGCCGCAACAACCTCCCTCACCTTGTACTGGGCGACGTGGTAAAATACCATGCGCGGTCGAGCATTAGCGTGTTAGTTGTGAGTTGGGAAGTCGTTGGGCAGTCGATGGTCTCTCTCCATTGTCGTTCAGAGTCCGCTCCCAGCTAAGCGGAACTTTTCCCCGCGATAGAGATCGTCACTCGACACGAAATCCTTGATCGCTTTTTCACTTCTTTCGGCATTTTCACTCTGCCGCGCGGCAATATCTCCCCACAAGTGCGTCTTGGCTGCGGCAGTGATTGGCGTTGCGCGCGTGTCGCCAACAGTACACAAGGCGACCACCGGCCAGTCGCCTGCCGGCCCGCGTTAATCACCGACCGACGACCGTCGGCCGCGACGGGCCGGGACGTAATTACGCCGACACACAGCTGACATGGAGACGACCGGCCGGCCGCCAGACTGAGGTGTCCGGCGGCAGACCGGCCGGGCCGCCAGACTGAGGTGTCCGGCGGCAGACCGGCCGGGCCGCCATATTGAGGTGTCCGGCGGCGGTCCGGACCGGATCACCGCAGACCGCGCCATTTCCAGCAGCGTGCCAAGCAGACTGGGCACGCTCAGCCGCCGTGGGTGATGCGAACACCGTGCTACCGCGAGGTGCATGTACTCGTATACTCTACCGGTCGCTAATCAAAGCTTTCCGGGCATGTCTCCCGTTGGGGAAGTTGGTGTTGGAAAGTGTGCAAGGATAGTGTGAAATGGAGATAGTCGGTGTTGCAGAATCGGAGATGGTGTTCAGAATCGGGGATGGCGTTGGTGTTCGATATGGGTGCTCAGTGGCGCGTGTGACCGATTGGCCAAATAGCCCAGCCCACCTTCGGACGGGAGCGGTGTGGCGGAGTCGTGAGTGCACGCCTCTCCGAGAGTATTCTTGGTAGAGGCCCACGACTTGAACCCCGACAGGTATGGATTTGCCAACAATATTCCGAGAAGAAATCCTGAACCTTCGGCCGGGTGACATACACTTTGCTGATAATTGAGGAAAGCTTGTATTGTATTTTGGGGAACAAATTGTTTGTGGAGATGGGGAACAAATTGTTTGTGAACAAATCGGAAATTAGCCCTGTTCTGGATGAACCTACACTTTGCTATGTTTAAGGTCAGTCCAGCGGCTCTCAACCGCAGCAAGACTGTATCCAAGTTCTTCAACACTGTAGAAAAATCCTTGCCATGTACAATAATGTCGTCAAAATAGTGAACACAAATATCTTTTCCTAGCGGTCCCAGAACGATATTCAACAGTTTGGCACATGTGAACGGTGCCGAATTCAGGCCGAAACACATTCGCTTGTACTGCCAATTACCAAATGGAGTGGTTATTGTGGTTTTCTCTCGGTCAGCTGGATCAACCGGAATCTGCAAATAGGCTTTGAATAGATCGAGGGTACAGAACAAAGATGACCCTGCAAGCGCCTCTAACGAGTCGTCTATTCTCGGAATGGGAAAAGCCGGTAATCTAGAAATGGAATTTAGCCGACGCATATCAGCACAAATACGGAGTTCCCCAGATTTCTTGCGCACCAGACAAATTGGCGATGCCCAGGTGCCGTCTGATTCTTCCAGAATCCCTTGATCCACCATTTCCTGGATCTGCGACTTTACCTCATCACAGAGGTGTGGAGGAATGCGGCGAGGTCTCTGTCGCACCGGGCCACAATCGCCAGTGTCAATCGAATGGGAAACTAAATTAGTGACCACAATGTGGCCATTGAACATGGACTGATGCTTTTTTAGCACGGAGAACAGTGCCTGCTGTTGTTCCTCAACCATACTCGCCCCCTCCAGGTTAACCAACTTTGCCATCTCTGCAGGGAGTTTTATACCATGGGAGCCAGTCGGTAGCTCTTCCGAAAAACTCACCTCAAGGTTACCAAGCTCTGAATGTTTGGGAATGGTGACCGAGTCTGCGCTGACATTTCGAACCATTACCGGCAACACATTATTTTTAATTTCGACAACACATCGAACCACCTCGATGCCCGGAATTTCCAGTGTTGGCTCAATCAGCGCGGTACCATTGTAGGTGCAATGGTGAGCGAACCCCGAACAGATTTGTTCCGTACCCGGAGCTATGGACCAATCATACCCCACGACGACGTGACCTACCGACGTGACCTCGGCAGACAACGTGCGAACTTGCTCACTAGGTGTCAGCACCAGGCGCCTCATTGCTAAGTCAATTACGCAAGGGACTGCCCTCAAGAAATCCAAGCCCAACAAGCACTGAACGTCTATAACAGGCGAGACATAGAAAAGCACCACCCTCTTTTGGCAAGCTACTTCGAAAGGAACAGAAATGCAGCCAATGATGGTCAATTCAGACTGAGACAGTTTTCGCTTGCACTGAAGTCTTTTGCAACTGTACGCCTGACAGCTGATCAAAAATGTCTTGATGTATTACGTTGATCATGGACCCTGTGTCGAGCAAACAAGTACACTCCAGGCCGGCCAACACAGCAGGGAACGTCAGCTGCTCAGACAGCGGAACACTCTGTATACTTTCATGCTTATTTTTTACTGGGACCGATTTCGGTTGGCTGGGTCCGTGCCCCCGTACCCCCGAGGCAGGACCCGAAGCCAGTTTCCCTGGTTGGTACACACTGGTGAGATGTGTCCACGCTGGTTGCAGGAGAAACAAACACTATTACGGTGCCGGCAATGAGCCACCAGATGATTGAGACTACCACACGCGTAGCAAGCGCGACCGGGCATCGCCCTGCGGGTACGCCCCTCCGCCGCACCACTTGGCACAGAGCCAGAGGCGCTCCCCGTCCCGACCGCCCCACCAATCGCCCGGCTCAGACGCGGCGGCCGCGGATCTGCGCGCCGCCCAGGGCTATGGCCATCACGGGACGTCTCGACGCCGGCTGACTGAACACGCTGTTCCAGCTGCTCTATTCGGTCAAGAATCTGAGTCAGGAGAGCCGTCTCTGGGGTCTCAACCTGCCTGACTGAGGGACTACTCACCCGTCCACGGAAGTGATCAGCACGTATCATGTTACGGGTTTTGACCATGGCGTCCACAAAATTATCCACGCCGCTGGCGATCAACTCGGCTTGGTACCGCTCTGGCAGAGTTCCCAAAAATGAATTGAAATAAACCACATCGCTGTCACTGTCGGGATATGCCTGTCGCACTAATTTTTTGAATCTGATTATAAATACCTCGAGAGGCTCACTAGGCTCGAAACGTAATCGTTTTAGTTGAGCGTGCGCGTCCAGCGCACATGGCCGTTCAAACAGCTCTCGCAGCTCAGCGACAGCCAGGCCCCAAGTAGACAGTTTTTCTGCCGGGAGCGATTCATACGCGTCCCGTGCTACCCCGGACAAGCACAGGGGAAAGAAACGAGCCTTAATGTCATCATCGAAATTGTGTAAAGTATAGTTGATGTCCAAATCAGCCACAAATCTACCGAAAGAACCCTCTCCAGAAAATTTAGGTGCCGATATCGACAACCCCCCAGGCCGGACATGAGACTGCAAACCCTCCTTAGACTCCATTACACCGACAATAAATTACGCAAAACAAAATTGCGACACAACTTTGAACACAGGCACAACAATTGAACAGCGCATAACTTATCTCAACAAAGAAGACTGGAATATTTCCCTGATGAAACGATGAGCCAGACCAGAGTTGGTCCAGAGTCCACCTCGGTCCAGCTCGCGTCCAGCGGTCGGTCGTCTCCAGCAGGCACCCGCCAGCCAGTCAGAGCGCAGAGCACCCGGCGCCGCCAGCTGCAGTTGGACACACTACTCCCCAACTCTGCAGAGCAGCGCCGGAAGTCTAAGCTGCAGCTCAGCTTGCTGCACAGCATCCGTCGCTAGGTCGGAGGCCACCGGAACCAGCGCAGCCGAGTCTTCCCTCCAGCACGGTACTGCGCCAGCACGGGGGACGGCAGGACGGGCAGCAGAGGGCGCCGCCAGTCCGCCCCTGGTCACGGCGGCAACAGCAAACACGGAGAAAAAGGCAGAACCGGGCGACACGACACGCCACAGCAGGGACGGTGACAGATGACCACAGTGTGAGGGTGACATCCTATCGCTGGCTGGTGACATGCTGGCGCACCTGCCTAGCTGCTCGCCTCTCTGCGCTTTGCCGAGCAGAGTTCTAGCGCAACCAGCCAATGTGCACATGCAGCCCAACTCGAGTTAGCCTCCGTGTACACGGACATCTAGCCTCGGCTGCCGGCTACTGATGACTTCTAGGCGCCTTCTAGGCGCCTCACGATGTCGTCCTCGCCGGTACAGGTTGTGCACATGATGGAGCAGAAATAAGAATTAAACTGGTCTACCACCACCATCCAACAGGAGAGGCAGGTGTTGCTGTTGTGGTATCAGCTTCTGCTGCATCAGGTAGCCAGGATCATAATCATCAGAGGTAAAGTGGTTGGAACAAATGAATAAGTTGGTTGGATGAACTCCATCAGCTCTTGTTCACTTTGTCAACGAAATCTTACAGGTATTTCCATCTCTTGGAAACTTAAACATGTTGATTGACAATCTCTCTCCTTTCCATGGGCGCGAATGATCAATTCTGGTCGAAGCGCCCTAAAGCCCAAATAACTAACTAACTTTCCAGATTTTTCTTCCCACATCTTGCATGTTGCTACAGCACATACACAGTCCATTGCTATTCACCTGGAACCTGACATTCATACAGTTAGATATGTTAATTGAAAAAGTTCACCAACACATACCCTCATGTAGTTGTCTTCTTGAATGGTAGAACAGGTGAAGGTTCCACCAAAACATTGAACTGAAAACCAATCCTGAACTGGGGATGGCCTGGCTAACTGTTGTAATTTTGAAATACATTTTTGTCAGTGTCATGCATAAAACTGTTCATTATATTTCAATTTTGCAATGAAGATTATATCACTGGACATATTTTAAACACCTTTTACCTTCATGAAGCATACAAAATGGTTGGGTTTGGGTAAATTAGTCTAGGTTAGGGTTTTGTGGTAAGTTACAAAAAAGGTTTTTTTTTTGTTGGGGGGGGGGGATTTATGTAAAACGTTTGCCTTCATTAAAAACAGTTCAGGCTAGCTTAGGTTAGGTTTTTAGCTTGAACATTTTTTAGAGCAAAAAATCCTTGGAAATTTTCCATTTTTACAAAAACAATTCGCTTTCTTGCATGGATGGTTAGGCTAGGTTAGGGTAGGTTATGTTGCATTTTTTTCTTGATTTGGAACATTACTTTTTATGCTATATTACCCAATTCCAAGCCCCTTTTTGGGTGATATGCTGTATCCCAACTGAAAAGTATGGATTTACAGAAGAAATAAGTGGTCACATCATGCTCAGCACATTCATAAGATTGATTATAAAAAAAATTGCATGAAACCAGAAACTACCTTCAACTGCGAATTTACCGGATTAGCGGAATCAGCATATTAGGTATAAACTTAATATAGAACACACCTCAATTTCCATCACTAATTAACTACAGCAATAGGCTACAGCTAACAGTGCAACTACACATAATATAAACCAGGACACAACACAATACAATAAAACTGCAATCAAAACGCTGCGACAGCAAACAAGACGTGTGATGCTATACATAATACCTACGAGATATATTTTTTGTTTTCCCTAAATCTTTAGCTGAGGCAAAGTGCCATCTGCTAGAGATTGCTACGTTAAAGAAGGACTTACGTTAATCCGGCTTATGTGACATCCGGTTATATCAACTAGTCAAGAAAGGAGAGACGCCGTCAAACAAGAAATATGGCGTAGAGACGATACACGCATGTCATACAGGTACATATACATACATACAGACACTCATGACAATGGAAGGACATTTGGAGGGTGGGCAGCATCGTAACCTCCGGAGAGGCTCCACTGCCCACCTGCGACCTGAAAAGCGAAGCCGAGGCCCGACGCCCAGGGCGAGTCGTGGGCGTCGGGCCCGACCTTGTGTGTGTAAGTGTATGTTTTAAGTTAAAGCCTGGAAACCCCTAAAAAGGGGAAAACCAGGCTGCTTGGAAAACCCGAGGGTAAAAACCAAGCGCAATTTAAAAGGAAGTCCGTCCGTATTAGCCAAATTGGATCGGATCCTGTCTACCTAGTGTGAGATAACCTATATGTATGTGTTTTGCGACGACGGAGAGGAAGAGATGTGGAGCGGAGTCATACAGCCAGTACGGAGTGTGGCGCGTGTCTTATAACTTTTATCAGGCTAGCTTGGAAAAGGAAAATGCGACGGAGGCTTTATATCAGTTCGGAGAGTTTGGTGTCCTGGAGGAAGCGAAAGAGTAAATCAAGTAGTTCCGGGTGGTCATTCCCGAGGAGAGCTTGAAGCGAAAGTTGTGAGTGGATCTTGGCGACATATTGCATGATATAGCGACGGTGAAGAGCATATGCTGGACAGTCAAGTAAGATATGAGTGACAGTAAGGCGTACGTGACATGTGTTACAAAGTGGAAGGCGGTGAGGTCTATGAAAAATATAATTGTGTGTCAAATTGGTGTGTCCCAGGCGAAGTCTGGCGAGTACCACCTCGTTCAGACGGGTGTGCTGGTTGGAGGAGGGCTAGCTGGAGAGTGTGGGCTTGATGGTGTGTAGGTGTGCGGTGTTGTGTGACCAGCAGGCCTGAATATACTTTTTGAACAGATTATTTGTGAGGGATAAAAGATCTCCGGGGGGTACTGGGGCTCCGTTGTTATCGGGGAGGTCGATCGCCGCGCGGGCGAGACCATCAACCCGTTCATTTCCCGGGATGCCCCTATGTCCAGGGATCCAGAGCAGTGTGAGTGGAAGGTGTGCGTGGTTGGCATTGTAGAGGTGTCGGATGGCGTGGAGCGTGGGGTGTGTGGTGTTGTGTATTGAGGCGAGGGCGTCCACGGAGGATCGTGAGTCAGTGCATATTGTAGTAGGGGTAGTAATGCGTTGCGCAATGATGTGTTGTAGGCAAGTGAATATGGCGACTAGTTCTGCTGTGTATACCGAATGGTGAAGTGTTAATTTGGTTTGACCAGTGTCGGGCCCACCGCACCAGGCGGCTCCCGTACCATTGCTGGTACGTGAGCCGTCCGTGTAGAAGAAGGTGTGCTGTGGGTGGGCCTCTTGATATTCAAAAAATCTAATTTGGACTTCGATGGGGGGTGAGCAGGTTTTTGTTTTCCCGAAAGAGATACTCAAGTTTGGGGTGTTTCATGTGCCAAAACGGGATTAGAGGAGGCAATTTGTCGGGGATTACGTTGGGGAATTTGAGTGCGAATGTGAGGACATGGTCTAAAGGTATGGCAATATTGTATTTGTTCCTATTATATGTACGTCGAACGGGAGGATTAGAGAGTGCGAGGGTGGCAGGGTGGTTGTGCTGTGTTGTGGTGCGAAAGTGGTATCTGACTAGTTGAAGTATTCTGCGGTGTTGTAAGCTGGGGAGGTGGGCCTCAGCCCGGAGACTAGTAATGGGCGTGGTGCGGTGTGCTCCGGTGATGAGGCAAATTGCGTTATTCTGTATGCGTTCAAGTGTTGTGATGTGTGAAGGGGATATATTATCGAAGATAAACGCATTGTATTCCAGGATTGAGCGAATCAGAGTAATATACATTGTGTTGGGTGTGGCCCTGTCTGCACCCCAGTCGCGACCGGAGATGCAGCGCAGGAGATTTAGACGTTTTGCGCAACGTTGTTTTAGATAAGCAATATGGGGGCCGAAACAAAGACTTTTGTCTAGTACGATGCCAAGATAGGTGAAGGTGGTTTGGTGAGGGATAATTTGGTCGCGGTAACGGAGGGTTGTAAGAGGTGGAATGTACGTGTTGAGCCGGGAAAAAAGCATTGTGACGCATTTGGTGGGGGAGATTTGCAGTCCCCAAAGGGAGCACCAGGAATCAATTTGATTCATGGCGCGCTGCATTATATAATTTGCATTGTCTGCCGATGGGTGCGTGCACCATATGGCCAGATCATCGGCGTAAATGGAGTATTTTAGACAGGGGGCTATGTGATGGAGGTCAGCGAGCGCATCGTTAATCATGATAAGAAAGAGGGTGGGGGATAGCACGCTGCCTTGTGGGACGCCTTGATCTAATTTTGGGGACCGAGAATGGATATTGCCGCAGCGGACGGTGAATGTTCTATTAGCGAGAAAGTTGGTGATATATTTTGCCATTCTGCCTCTGATGCCAATACGATGTAATTTTTGATTCGGAGTGCCAAACTGTGTACTTTATTGAATGCGGATTTTAAATCGAGAAAGAGTGCCACGGTTTCATGTTTTTTTCATGAAACCGCGCTGAATCGAGTCAACTAATAGAATGAGGTTGTCAGTGGTGCTGTGTCTGGGTCGAAAGCCGCTTTGAAAGGGTGTGATAATTTCGTTGTTTTCGAGGTGAACTCTGATTCGTCCATTGACCATGCGCTCAAAAAGTTTAGAGGCACAACTAGTGAGAGAGATAGGTCGATAGCTAGAGGGAAGGTCGCGAGGTTTGCGAGGTTTAGCGATAGGAATGATAGTGCTAGTAGACCAGGAGAGGGGGAAGGTGCCGTCAGTCCACAGTTGGTTTAGTGCCGAGATAGATATGTAAACAACTGCGCCATTTATGACTCAACTGCGTCATCTAGGAATTTGAGAAAAAGCGTGCCCCTAAAATGCTGCCTTTCGTAATGGTGGTCGTCTAATTCGCAGCCTAACTGAAACTGATAAAAAAACAGCTAAACAAGATTCTAAAACCATAGACGCGATATTAAGAGATTTAAAAAGTGAGTTCAATTTAAAATATTTTTATTTTAATGTATATCAAACCAATAAAACGGCCCAAAAGGTGTACCCCAGATGACGTCATTTGTACCATTCGAGGCGACACGCAGGAAGGCATGGGGATGACAACGGCCTGGATCAGCCTATAGAGGGGATGGGGCGTCTTACCCGAGAGGGCATCTTACCCCACTCTACCCTACCTACCATATTTTAGTATTATTATGCTTTAAGGTGGTAACAAGACAAGTTTTTACAGACATTTTCCTGCATAGAGCAAACAAATAGGTTAGTTTTGGTAGTAAATTTGTGCTTTAAGGTGTTTTATGAATTCTTGGAATTTATCATTTGAATGCAATGTTTATGAATGTGACTAAGATGATGGGACCACTCATTTGTCTGGGCAAATGCTTACTTTTCAGGTTGTCAGCAAAATAGCACCCAAAAAGGGGCTTTGAGTTAGGTAACATAGCATAAAAGGAAATGTATAAAAATACAATACAAATTCAGCATAACCTAACCTAACCTCGCCTAACCTGCCTTTGGAGAAAACAAAATCAAAAATAAAATTCGAAAATTAAAGCATTTTATTTTCTGAAGATTTTCAAAATATAAAAACTTAACTCAACCTAACCTAACCTAACACGAGTTGCTCGTGAATACAAAATGATTTGTTAATTTGCAATTTATTGTGTTATGTATTTTTTTGAATTTTTCTTCAGAATACAATGTTCATGAGGGTGACTAAGATGATGGGACCACTTATTTTCTGTGCAATCGCATTTTTGTTTCAAATTGGGAAAAAATAATTTGACAAATTTTCGAACTTAAAAAGCCTAAACTAACCTAACCTAACCAAACCTAACCCATTTGTTTGCTTTATGGAAACAAATGTGTGTAAAAACTTGTCTTGTTACCACCTTAAAGCACAATAATACCGGTTTGGTTAGGTTAGGCTAGTTTATTTTTTTTTTAGTTTGAAATTTTTCTCTCTAAAAAATTGTGAAAAATTTCTAAAAATCGGGAATGTTTCCTTCAAAAGCAGCTGACGTTAGGTTAGGCTAGGTTTCGTTCAGTTTTCTAATTCATAAAATTTTCAGAGAATATATTGCTTAAAATTGTTTACTAATTTTTTTTCTTCAAAGGGTGGTTAGGATATGCTAGATTAGTTTATGTTTGTTATGGTGATTAGGTTATCGTATGGATTCACTAATGAGTGAATCCATACCATTCCCACTGGAGTCTAAAAGCTCCATCATAACCTTTCTTCTACAACGTATATCACAAGAACCCATCTCGATTATACTGCTCACTCAGGACACTATAGAAGTCAATTAATGAAAGTGTTACTTCATTACCTGCATTGTTAAAGGAAACTAACCACCTTGCCGAAATTCTGCAATCATGCTAGTTAGGGGTATTGGCACCTGAAAATGATGAATATGACATTGGTTTTGCGAAATATTATGCCCATACTTCAAAAAACGGGATTTTGGAGAAAACAAAATCTTTTTATCATAGGCCTCTAAAGGTTCGCCAAGAGAGGAATATAACTATATGGCAGCAATATAGACTCGCAACGCCCACCGAGTCTGTCCATGTCCCAAAACCGATGATAAAAGGCCTTATAACTTCGGCTGGAAGATGTTTTGGACCGAACGGAGTATGAGGTAAGTGATTTCTCGACGTGGTCTTCAAAACTGCTATCTCAGTTAAAATCCCATTATAAAGGTGGTTAGTTTCCTTTAATGTAAACAGAAAGAAGTCCTTTGAACCATATGTAATGTCCTTCACAGTGCTGCTCCATCCACCTCCAACTCCAACCCTGACCAAACTTCAGGAGCGCATCCATCTCTACAGCAGCCTGCGGAACAAGGTGTGTATTGCAGCAAGAGATTGCAGCAAGAGATTGCAGCAAGAGCAAGAGTGTATTACTATGATCTGAATTCCATGGTATCCCTGTTGCCTAATAGTCCATCCTTGCCTATCCATGTAGGAGATGTTTGACTTTCCTCAAACTGTCTGGAGAACTTGGGAGTTGAAATCACGTGTGAGTGATGAAACAGATGAGCTCTTCCTATATGCTTATGCTGCAGAATTGCACGGCACAGTGCATGCCAAATGGTGAGGGGACATTGTGGGCAGTTGCCCCCTGACAGGTTGTGGAGTCCCCGAGAATCGCGTCGAGCTCCTGCAAAAAAAAATTGCGCCAGTCCCCTTAATAATCCCGTTTGGGCCTCCAATAATCGCACCAGAGCCCCGTAGAATCGAGCTGGGGCCAAAAAGTCGCGCAGGGGCTTCTGAAAATGACGCTGGGGCTCGAAAGAGTCGTGCTGGGGTTCAAGAAAATCAGGACGGAGGCCACAAACGGTCGGGCCGGGGCCCCAGAAAGTCACGCTGAGTCTAGGGGTACCAAGAATTCTCGCCCGGATCCCTGAAAAGCACGCTAGGGGCATGACAGGTCGCACAGGGGCTTCAAAAGTCTCATTGTGATCACCCAACAAATGAAGCCGGGGCAACGAAAAACAGTCCCGACATGGAAAATCATTGGGGTCCAAAAATTCCGCTCAAAAAGCCCACAAAACGTGTTGAGCCCCCAAAAACGTGTCCTAGCCACTAAAGCTCGAGCTAGGGATCCCAACAAGTGACCACGGGGCCCCCAAATATCGCGTTCGGGACCGAAAATTCCGTCGGTAATCCGAAAATGTAATGTCGCCAATCAAAAGCGTGCCGAGTTTCGCAAAAAGCGACAGGGCCTTAAAATATGCGCTGCAGCTCGAAATAAACACATCGGTAGCGATAAATAAAAGCATAACGGAGGCCCTCCAGGCACACCAGGGCCATCAGACCGCGCGGGGCCTAAAAAAAACAGGCTGGGCCCTCAAAAATGGATTTGGTCGTAAACAAGGAACAAATAGACCGGACACTAAATAAACACATCGGCGTCTTCGAAAACGCGCCGATACCCAAAACAAATATCATCGGTGTATATAAAGGCAACAAAGCTGTAAAAAAAGAGCCGGGTCTCAAACATGTGCCGGGCCCCTAACAAAAATTGGCTGGAGCCTTAAAACACATCCAAAGAAGAAGAAAATCGCAACGGGTAAAAACGAACACCTAGCTAGGGTCACGGCTCGGTAGCCAACCTGGGAGCTTATTTAACCAAAGAGATGAGGTGCATCAAAGCTCAATGTGTCTCCGGATTTCTTAATCACGTGAAAACGTGGGAAGAAGAGAACTAATACATCGAATTGAATTTAGCGAATTCTTTTTTCCCAGCGAGCCGCCATACCAGGCATTCCACATGTCAAATGTGGCACAATACTATCATGTGACAGTAATTAGCAAAACGTGGGAGGCCTAGCAAACACCGGAGAAGCGCACGTAGAGTGGCGAATGTGCCGACTGCGCAAGGCGGGTGTACACGTGTACGAACGTTGGCGTTTTGACGACCGGGCGTTATTAATTGGAATGCCTGATATTGCCAAATGTTACATTTTTAGTGATTTGTTCAGATGTAATTTCAGCAGTGTGAGGTGACTTTTCAAGGGATACCAAAAGAAAAACCTTCAGACAGGATGGGGGAGTTAGGGGTGAAATCCGGTCATTCAGAAATAATGGTGGTAGATTTGGCCACCTCCACAGAACAGTTAATTTGGTCACTAACTATTATATAACAAAAATATAAAGAACTCCCTTTGACAAAAAAAATATTGGTGAAAATCCAGGGACTTTTTTAAATGGGGATAGTTGGGCACCTTCCAAATCAGTTTGCCCCCCCTCGCAAATCCTAGGTACGCCACTGCCATGGCATGACATCATTTAACCTGTTGATGGCTATGATCCGCCGCAATGGACGGTGTACTCCGCGGTCCCGGTCCGCCACAGTGGACGATGTGCTCCGCGGCTCCGGTCCGTTACGGTGGACCATGTGCTCCGCGGCACCGGTCCGCCAGAGTGGACGGTGTGCTTCGCGGCTCTGGTCCGCCATAATAGAAGGTGTGCTTCATAGTCCCGGCCCGCCACAGTGGACGGTTTGCTCTGCGACCCTGGCCCGCTACAATGGACGTCAGGGTCGAAAAACGGGGTTTTCCTGGATTTTTGCCATCCATAGCATTATCCTCTTCGCAAAATTATCCTCCATGTTGTTTCCTCCATGCGTTTTCAATTTGGACGTCGGATGGTTTTTGACAATTAATTGCCATGTGTTAAAGTGCTCAATATTCACCTGAGACTGCAAAGTGAGATTCGGATGCCAAGGTTTGAAGGAAAATATCCTCTCCGTATTCCATCACTCAGATGTTGTCCTCTCATCACCCAGGATTGCAAAGTATAAATCCAACCCTGGTGGACGGTGCGTACTCCACGGCCCTGGTGAGTCACAGTGAACGGTGTGGGATTAGTCACGGTTTTGCATCATCTTCCCGAGCAGCTTTGTGTGCATTAGTTGTCACTTTCTCCGCATTCTACCGTTCACCTTACTATTAAAAGGTACCAATGTCACCCATGTATTAATATTTCCCAATTCGTCACAGCCATTGAATCTGCTTGAGACACAGCTGCTCTTGTTGTGCATTTCGAGCGATGAATATTGATGCCATCAGAAAAGCAAATTCTGTCAGCAGCGAGACTGACCTTACTTCCACTAGGGTAATTATTGCAGGTACTAACAGCAGTGCGGCCAGATATGCCTTTGGACCCGGCACTCTTGTGGCCTTATTCGTGTCCCTCGCACCTATATGAAGACTCCTTACGTCTGTCATGTGTTCCTACTGCCCGACATTTTGCACCTCTTTATATTTGCCCTTTATATGCTCTATATTTGCTTTATATGATAAGGTCCGGTCACACGAAGTCGGGTCATCTCGGATCATTGTTCACACAATGTCATAGTGTACTACTTCGGTGGTTCTAAAACTGAATTAAAATTTCAATTCACAAGGAACAGTAGCATTCGGCATAAGACCACATTGCGGGCGCAACGTCGCTAAGGCAGCTGACGCGCACAAAAATCCCAACTCCACACACAAGACGGCAGTGTAGAATAAGCATAATACTTGACCTGACCTAACACCATGGACCTTGTCACGTATTTGAAAGCCGAATGTCTATATCATTCTTTCATCATGTTCTGCACGAAAAGTTTTCCCCTTATTGCGATAAGAAGAGAGAATTGAACCTGACCTCCGTTTAGTAACCTTGGCCTTGATTAAAATTTTGGGAAAGCAGAGTTATTTGATTTGATGAAAGAACAGTATGATCTGGATTTGGTGTTGCTATGCTGCAACCACTGCGAATTTCGGCATTTTTGAGATTTTGGAATATTATCCTCCTTGATCCGTCCCAAGTGAATTTCAAGGGGAATTATATATCAAATTGGTGAATGAGGTCAAGAAGGCAAATGTGGTGGAGTCCAAGCACCACCAAAGGTATAGAAAACTCCGCACTTAACCTTCTGGAGGGAAAGGATCACAAGTACTAACAAGGCTGCAGTAAAAATGCCCCCATTGCGACACACCTGGTGCGGGGACCATTCCAATTCCGCCGATTTGAAAACTGCTTTGATTTCTGCCATTATTCACACTTTCCGAAATTTTGTACTTTTTATTTCCGACTCTAGCAAAAGAACCATTCCAGCCGACATATCCATTTCAAAACCGTCGGATGGCACTTCTGGGAATCTCCTTGGCTGACCTTTTCGGACTCCTTGGCCGTGACCGGAGAGGCATGTACCCGGTGTGTCCTACTCTCGCTTTTGGCTGCGCCATTGGGTACGTGTGGAGTTTTTAGATTGTTGTGGAAAAGTAGTAGGACGATTGCTCTGATTGATGTCTATGATCCGTTGTGCATTTTAGTTTGCTGGTGTCGTGTGTGGTGACTGACTAGACTCGGCGATCACGATGACTACATCAATGCACATGTTTGATCAGAGTACATTGTTTTCGATTTCTATGCTTTTTTGTGGAGGCTGTGCCCCCTCCCCTACCCCGAATTCGCCCCACCAAAACTTTGGCTTCGCCCCTCCCTAATGTTAGGCCACAAGGAAATACCTTTACCCATCGTCATCACAGTTCAGGCCTGTTGTGCTTCAATGCTCCATCAAGGCCGGTGTGTTTTAGCCTGCATATGGGTGCAGAAATATTTTACTTAAGCCGGTGTGTGTTTGTTGGTGTGTAGAGTGAGGGGAGGGTAACGGTAACGTTGACGATGACGATGACATTGACGATTACGATGGACCCGAGTCCATTGTATGACTGTAGTCGTATGCTATGACTCAAAGTTGCTATGTTGACATGTACCGTGTACTGCTCTTTTGCTTATGTGACTTCACCTGTTACTGTACGATTTTGTCCGTTGACGAGGATGCTGAATAAACATAAACATACACGTCGTCAAATAAAAAATCAGAATTATTGAGGTCTGAAAATATAGTGGGCGAAATCCGGTGAGTTTTTGTTTGTTTGGGAGGGGGGGTGTCTAGTACGTTGACAATTCGCCCCCCCCCCCAATGTTTTTCAAAAATCGACACCCCTGGAGGGGACTCAAAATTACAAAGAATCACATATACAGCCGCTGGCGGGGAATGCATCGCATATATCACACGACTTCATGGTGAATTATTTGACACGATTGGTGGGTGTTCAGACTTTCAATACATTATTCCGAGTTAGCTGGTTGCTAAGCCGGTTGGCTGGTCAGCTGACTGGTCGGCTGTCTGGGCGGCTGACTGGCTGGTTGGCCGGCTGGCTGACTGGTCGGCTGGCTGGTCGACTGACTGGCTGGCTGGCTGGCTGACTGGTCGGCTGGCTGGCCGGTTGGTTGGTTGGTCGACTGACTGGCTGGCTGGCTGGTCGACTGACTGGCTGGCTGGCTGGGCGGCTGACTGGCTGGTTGGCCGGCTGGCTGACTGGTCGGCTGGCTGGTCGACTGACTGGCTGGCTGGCTGGCTGGCTGGTCGACTGACTGGCTGGCTGGCTGGGCGGCTGACTGGCTGGTTGGCCGGCTGGCTGACTGGTCGGCTGGCTGGTCGACTGACTGGCTGGCTAGCTGGCTGACTGGTCGGCTGGCTGGCCGGTTGGTTGGTTGGTCGACTGACTGGCTGGCTGGCTGGTCGACTGACTGGCTGGCTGGCTGGGCGGCTGACTGGCTGGTTGGCCGGCTGGCTGACTGGTCGGCTGGCTGGTCGACTGACTGGCTGGCTGGCTGGCTGGCTGGTCGACTGACTGGCTCGTTGGCTGGCCGGCTGGCTGGCTGGTCGGCTGGCTGGCTGGCTGGCTGGCTGGCTGGCTGGTCGGCTGGTCGACTGACTGACTGGCTGGCTGGCTGGCTGGCCGGTTGGCTGGCTGGTCGGCTGGCTGGCTGCTTGGCTGGCTGCTTGGCTGGCTGTCTGGCCGGTCGGCAATGTGACAGTGCCCAGTGGGCTCGGCACGTGTCTCGGCGCCGCCGACTACACCTCGCACTCGGGCCGGCCGCAGTCGGTGTGGGGTCGGCCCGGCCGCGGCAGGTGCCGCCGCCACCCCTCTCGGCCGTCACAACCGGCGGCATGCAGAGCCACCAGCCAGTCAACATGCACGGCCGCAACTTCTCAGGTGAGGATGTCGCCGGAAATCGTCAGGTGGGGCTGTCGCTGGAAATTCCCAGGTGGGCTGTCGTTGGAAATTGTCAGGTGGTGCTGTCGCCGGAAATTGTCAGCTGGGGCTGTCGTTGGAAATTGTCGGGTGGGGCTGTCGCCGGAAATTGTCAGCTGGGGCTGTCGTTGGAAATTGTCGGGTGGGGCTGTCGTTGGAAATTGTCAGGTGGGCTGTCGTTGGAAATTGTCAGGTGGGGCTGTCGCCGGAAATTGTCAGCTGGGGCTGTCGTTGGAAATTGTCGGGTGGGGCTGTCGTTGAAAATTGTCGGGTGGGGCTGTCGGAAATTGTCAGGTGGGGCTGTCGTTGGAAATTGTCAGGTGAGGCTGTCGCTGGAAATATAGTATGGCAGGCATTGCAGTGGGCAATACATAGGTGTGTGACGGAAACTTTGTCTTCCGCAGGTGACATGACATTGCAATCTGACAGCACCAACTTAGCTTCAGTTGGTGTCATGGACGTTACTCACAATATCAATTTGTTCGCAGTCTTCCAGAAATTAGCCAGGAAAGCAGGGTCGGCAAGGTAAACATTGTTTACCCGTGCATGGAAGCAGTGCGATGTTTATCATATTATGCCTCGGAACATATTTGCAATGGAAAATAAGTTCAAATATTTCCTATATACATGAATATCACGGGAAAATGTTCTCCTCTTTCAGCCTGACCCATTATTTCCCCTTAAAATTAATTCCAACACAAACAACAACTTTGCTGCATCTTGTTTACCTCGCTATCTAGATGCCAGTTTTATTCCATATTTTGTTCACAGAGCCAACGGAGATCACGTGTATTTAGAATACAACTTGTTGCATACTAGCATTTAAAATGAATGCAATTAAAACAACGACAAGCAATATGCAAAGGCACCAATTTCTATTTCTTATGGAGATATGTGTATAATTCATACACCAAAACATGTAAATATTTCTTATTTGACAAATATCGTTTTTTAAAACCAGAATGTACTTTAATAAATAAGCATATTACCACCGAAAGGCAACTGGAATTTGCCTCATTCGGTAACAAGTAAACCAAAGTCGGTACCTGATTTAATGTCCAGTAAAAAACTGGCTGAATTGCACGGGAGGAGCACACGGTGTACGACAGGCATAACGCTCTTTGATAACGATTTAAGAAGGGTTCCCTGTACGATGCAAACGGACCCTGGGCTCATGGAGTGCCCCTCATTGCTACTGTAGGCAAGTTCGTTTCGCCTGACAGTGATAGTCTAGGGTTTTCCTCAATTGTACAGTAACTGTTCTCAAATTGAACAAGTTCTTAAATCCAACAGCGGTTAATGTTCCTGCAATGACCGAGCTGCTAATTAGCAATACGGTGACAACTTACAGAACAGTTTCAACAGCAGAGAAAGCAAACACCAGTGCGTTCCTTTCCAAGTTCATGCCCTCAAATCTCGAGGCACCCGTGACTGACAACGTCACAACCGTCCTAACGTCCACACCTTACTCCAGGGCTACATCTTACCGCGTCGACCGCTCAACTCTGCCTGGGCGAGCTGGACGCGCGAGAGGGAACCAGTCGCTTGGGGAGGGGACCCACCCGATCAACGCCCTGGTCTGCCACTGGCCGGCATCGCCTATTGCAACACACCGCGAAGGGAGGGGTCCGATCGTCGCACTCTATCCCAGACACACCCCACATGTGTTTCGGTTACATAGTACATGGGTGCCACAATCCCATAGCGACACAGCGTCCGCCGATCGGCCGTCGCCACCCGGCACCGGAGGTGATCAAGTCAAACATCCAGTTCACACCGAGACTCGAGGCGTCAGTCTGCCGACGTCGGCGGCGGCAGGTGCCGGCCGACCGACTGGGATCCGCTTGCAGCCCAGGTCCCACGATTCATGGAGCAGCCGTGATTATGCCATTCGAAACAATGGCACTAAGGCTCAGCGGGCACCGAAATCCTTGGACCGATTCTAGGATCCGCCACTGCTGCAAATTCATTAGGAATAAGTTCATGCGATGAATTCTAAGTAAGGCCCAGGAGCACCTTGAGTTAATATGTTTGTTCTTAATATATGGTTAATCAGGGGCGAATACAAGTGGGCGCTGGGGCGCCCCCCCCATCCATGGAATGATGGCGCCCCTCCTGCCGGGAAAAGCACCCCTCTGGGAAGACTCGAGTGCGCCCCCCCCCCCTCCTCTCTTCAAATTTTTCAGCAAGAGGCGTCCCTCTGAGAAGAGAAGGCGCCCTCCGGGAAGCCTCGAGTACACTCCCCCCTCGACTGTTTCATGCAGAGGCGTCCCTCGGTAGGCAAAGACACCCCTCCAGGGGTACTTCCGCAATGGCGCCCCTCATGACAACTCCTGGATCCGCCCCTGTGGCTAATATGCTCCATTTGACAATCGATCATATCGCGCCACCCGTGCTTCTTATGCTAAAGCTATGGAGAAATATGTTTGCTTTTAAACGCAATTCACGAACGCCGACGGCCGTCATGTCGGAAGTAAACCGGCATCGATTGGTACAAAAATGATGAAGCTATCGAATGCAGGGCAGGAAACAACTTCAACATGCACTACTTCCCTCTGTCTACGATTGTCTTCAAAGTTTAGCGGCTCGCTGCTCCGGCTTCTATTCATCGCTTTGTCGTGCTTTTATTTTGCATCTGCTCCGCTGGATGTGAAGGGAGCGCTAACAGTAGCATGGCCGCGCGTGCTCGCTAACGCAGAGGCAGTTCAGGTCGGTCTACATGTCCTCTACTCGTACGCAACTGTAGTGTGTTCGTTGTTGTGTCTGCAACACCAAAGTGAGTCTCCTGGCCGTCATCGGGCGCTCCTAATGACCACGTGTACTGGCAGCAATAACACGCGCTGTTTCGGTTTATTAAACCAACATCGATCCACCTAAAGTTGCATTCCAAAAATAGCGACTCCCAAAAACTGACAAGTTTATCGGAAAATCTTTAAGCACAGTTTCAAGGCAAGCAATTAGTATAAAAATGGGTGGCATGCATTAACAACCAGCAAACTTGTTAGGCTGTTCGGTACAATCCCTTATTCCATCACCATCGATTTTTTTCTCAAATCGCGGCCATTTGTGTGTTACGGTGGTCTCCTCCATGGAAAAATGAATAGAGGAGATGCACGTGTCGTTTCATTTCGAGGTGCAAACACGCGCAGCGCCCCCAAACGGTACCAGTGCAAGTGGCGACGTGTTAATAGGATTGTAGCCAACCAACGTACGTCGTCAGCGTGAGCCAAATGAGATGCAAGCTAAACGCGTGTAGACCGGCCCAGGTGACACTTGTCCAGGACGAAATGTCATCACCGCCGCATTTCAATCTGCACGGCACCTGAAACAAATTGTCGGCGCGAGCGCATGCAGCGCAACTCCTGAACGCATCATCGCCAGATCGGCACAAGGTCGCTTGGCAACCGCCTTGTTTATCGACCGAAGCAGCCGCCCGACACAGAGTGGAGGCGACGGCGTCTATGCTCGGATCGCACTCGGTGTCGGCATCTATCGGGAGGGCCGAACACGTTACAGATCGACCGTCGGGCCGGCGACATATTACTCTGCTGAGTCGGAGATTACCTGACTGCCGTTGGCTCGTCGCGGTCCACCAGGTCCGCATCAGCGCCCCGCTGATGCCAAGTCGGAGCGCTGTGTGTACCGTCGTCTGCACCTGACGCCAATAACGTACCTGTACCTGAGACCAGTGTCGTCTGGGTCTGCACCTGACGCCAATAACGTACCTGTACCTGAGACCAGTGTCGTCTGGGTCGGCACCTGATGTCAATACCGTCTGTACCTGAGACCAGTGTCGTCTGGGTCTGCACCTGATATCAATAACTCCTGTACCTGAGACCAGTGTCGTCTGGGTCTGCACCTGATATCAATAACTCCTGTACCTGAGACCAGTGTCGTCTGGGTCGGCACCTGATGCCAATACGTCTCTGGGTCTGCACCTGAATCAATAACTCCTGTACCTGAGACCAGTGTCGTCTGGGTCTGCACCTGATATCAATAACTCCTGTACCTGAGACCAGTGTCGTCTGGGTCTGCATCTGATGCCAATAACTCCTGTACCTGAGACCAGTGTCGTCTGGGTCTGCACCTTACGCCAATAACTCCTATACCTGAGACCAGTGTCGTCTGGGTCGGCACCTGATGTCAATAACGTCTGTACCTGAAACCAGTGTCGTCTGGGTCGGCACCTGATGTCAATAACGTCTGTACCTGAAACCAGTGTCGTCTGAGTCTGCACCTGATGTCAATGTCGTCTGTACCTGAGACCAGTGTCGTCCGTACTTGATGTCAGTGACGTGTGTCTCTGATGCCAATAAAGTATGTCTCTGATGCCAATAAAGTATGTCTCTGATGCCAATCAAGTATGTCTCTGATGCCAATAAAGTATTTGCCTGATGCCAATAACGTATGCCATGCCTGATACCGATAAGATGACGCCAATAAGGTATGTACCTGAGACAGTGGCGTAGTCAGCATTTTCTGAAATGAAGGGCTGTCTCCCCAAAAACATAACTCAACCGAGAATGTTTTCGGCGCGCAAAGCGTGCTGAAAATTTATATTTTGGCGTTGTGCAAATCCCAAGATTTATTGTTAATCTAGTGTATTTTGTGTTAAGAGTGGGGGCCGACGCCCCTTGGATGCGCCGCCGTAGTCCGTACTCAATGTCAGTGACGTCCGTACCTGATGCCAGTGACATGTCTCTGATACCAATAACGTCTGGACCATGTGCATACACCACTACAGGCCTGTCGACGGCAAATTCAACTATGCTCAGTGGAAATTGCTCATCTACCTGGGAGTATTGACCGACCAGCGCTGGTTAGCACGTTCTACAGCGTCACTGCGGGCACGAACGCAGCATTATTAGTTGCGATGTGACACGCTGAGATTGATCTACGCCTTGGTCGTTGCCACTGGGCATTCATCGAAGCGAGGAGAGGCTGTCATGTCGTATCATTACCCGCTAAGGCGAACGACTCGGCAGAACTACCGTATGATGTGATGCCCCACTACTGACGTCAATTGGATATGAAGGTGAATCCGGGTCGATTGTTTGCGCGGAGGGGAGCAGACAAAGGCGAGGTCGGGACGAAAATTGACGTTTCTGCCAGAACTTAGCTCACCGTTAGGACGGTTTGGCAAGGAAGGTAACAGTTATCTGCCCAGTGGAGCCGAAGGCCATCCAATTGCATCCGTGAGATGAACTTGCCGGCCAACGCATCTGCGAACCAATCAGTCAACTCATATATCACGTACATATGTGAAGTTTCACGTACATATATCACGTACATATGTGAAGTTTCACGCATGTGAGATAAGCACGCTTGGTGAATCTTCTGTCACCCGTCCGTGTCCTGTTCGCTAGCGAATGTGGGGTACTTGGAGGGACTGGGTGTGAAGTCATGGCGCACACTATGCTAAGGACACACTGAGCGAATCCAGTGTTCAATGTCCGCTCTACACTCCGTTCCTCATTGGTTTGACCGCTGTTACCACATGCAGTTTAATTAACGCACTGTTTGTATTTTTATAGATACATTGAGCCTTATAATTTCATTTTCATCATTTATATTCAACAATTAGTTTCACTTCATCGATGGCCGGTTCCATGTGCCGGGGACTCGTGATGCTACACCTTTGGAATGCGACTGGTGGCGCGTGATATTACACCAGTGAGATGCCCCGATGACTGCCGATATGGGACCCGTGACAGGCGAGATGAGATCCGTGATCCGTGACAGGTGAGATGGTACCCGTCATAGGTAAGATGAGCCTAATGAGACGGAATCGGTGACTGGCGACTCTCGATCCGCGTTTGTGGTGAAGACAATGGCTTCCTAATCCCAGGATACGCCAGCACTCGCACAGGCGCGAAAGTCTTCGGCTAGAGGAGTTTTAGTAAGTGATATCAGCAGTTGGCTAGAAAATTCCTTCAGACTGTGATAGGCTTCAATCATGGCTGGAGGAATACCAGAAAAAGCTGAACAGCCCACGATACAGAGCTTTTGAAGGGAGTTCACCGTAAATAAAAGCTTACTCGAATATACCGGGGTGAACGTTGTTTACCTATTGCTCATGCGTGCTTCATTTCTTGAATTCCGTTATCACTTGTTTGCTATGACTTTCTGTATGACGAAAGGCCATAGAACAGCCCATTTTGTGGATGTGGTCTGACAACGGTGACACAATACAATGCAATGCGATGCTGCTGGCACGATGGGGAGCTGCGGCCGCGGCCGTCGGCCGACCATCTCCCGATGTGCGGTGTCCGCGTGCGGTCACTGTCCCGTGTCCGTGTGCGGCCACTGTCCGATGTCCGTACAGAAACTGTCCGGAGTCCGTGCGCGGTCACTGTCAGGGGTCCGCGCGGTCACTTTCCGGTGTCCGTACGGCCACTGTCTGGCGTTCGTGCGCGGTCACTGTCCGGCGTCCGTGCGCGGTCACTGTCCGGTGTCCGTACGGCCACTGTCCGGCGTCCGTGCGCGGTCACTGTCCGGTGTCCGTGCGGCCACTGTCCGATGTCCGTGTGCGGCCACTGTCCGATGTCCGTACGGCCACTGTCCGGCGTCCGTGCGCGGTCACTGTCCGGTGTCCGTGCGGCCACTGTCTGGTGTCAATGCGGCCACTGCCCGGTGTCCGTGCGGCCACTGTCCGGTGTCCGTGCGGCCACTGTCCGGTGTCCGGTGTCCGGTGTCCGTGCGGCCACTGTCCGGTGTCCGGTGTCCGGTGTCCGTCCGTCGGCTGACGTCCGCCTGGCACATGACCAGTCGTACGCCGACAGCCACTCACGATGAATAACCGAGTGGCATCTCATCAGCGGCGACGGCGCGATAGCTGCCAACTGCGCCGCGATCGCCGCCCCTGTTACCGGTCACGGGCCGACCCAGTTCCGTCCCGGGCCAGCTCCCGACAAGGTCGCCCACGCTGGCGGCCACGCTGGCGGCCCGACCCCCAGCCGGCAGCCCGTCGCCCACGCTGGCGGCCCGACCCCCAGCCGGCAGCCCGGTAACACGGCCACGCGGCCGGCAGGTCGGCTGGTCCGGCGGCAAACGATCCCAGCTGGACACATACCCGTGCCACGGAGATGATGGCAACGCGAATTGCGGCATTTCGGAGGTCGCAGACCAGTTTTTGCATGGACATGTAACTACAAAGCTGTGTTTGATTGGGCCATAATGCAAGACCTTGGTGAGGTGTGCTGACCCAGCCGAGGAGGTCACTAATTATGCATGTTTTGAGCATGCGGTGGTTGGGGCCGACAGCCTGCTGTCTGACTGCTCAGGAGTTCGGCCGCTGTGCGACCACCTGGCGAGACTGAGTGGCGACATCAGTGGCATACGCAGCTACACACCCTGTAGAAGAACCCAAGGCTTCGAACGGCACAAGGCGGAGGAGCAAATTTGTGTGTTGGCGGGGGTATGGCAATGTCAAGGTATAAACATATTCGTAAATTGTCGTCATGTTTCACACTCCAATTTAGGAACAATGACTTTGTTGAGTTAAGGGTCAACATTTCTGTCTTGCGATAGTTTTGGGCTTTTTAGCAGCACCATAAAGTACAGCGCAGAAAGAAAACAATTGCGTACATTTTGGATTTCCTAGCTAGCTTAGAAGTCCATTTCCTAGCTTCCAGGCATCCACCATTTGACTTGATTTCTATTAGGAACATCTTCAAAAACAACATAGATTCGTGTGACCTTTTGGCACACTTTCGTTGGTTATTTGGGCTTAGGGGCGCATCGACTGCGTTGGTTATACAGCGCCCATTTTGGCACACTTTACTCTGTATGATCATGATCATATAAAATCATGTTTTGTAATGCCCATGCCGTGTGAGCCATGCGATTTATCCTTGATGTACCTCTATTTTAATTTTCATTTACCTGCAAGTTCAAAAAGGAAATAAGTATCCTGAAAAGCATCATGAGGAGATGTCTCGTGCATTTCGCATAACTTGGGAATTTTGGAAGCACATGGTTAGAGAGCTTAACATGGGGGTGATTTATGAAATCTAAAGGGATTGTGCAGCGGCGGAGTTGGATACGGATGCCGACACTTGTCGGACTTTGAGTGAACACTGGAGTCAAAATGTGTACACAGCTTTCAAGTTGAGCTATTTTATTTGTATAAACTAGAGCGCAGGTTGCTAACCGCCCCAATTTTGTTCCCGGGATTCATCACTCATCATAATTATACATCAAACTTCAATTCATCACACATGTGCCCTCAATTTAGCAGGAACCTGGTGCATCCAGGTGCCAATTTATAATGTATGCGGCAAAAAGGCAGTGCACCAAAACTCAACCACAAAAAATGTATACAGAGCGAGTAACTCTCTCAGGTGTGCAGCCAGATGTCCTCTCCAGATGCCAGGGCCAGGCGCAGATAACAACTGATATACGCCCAGTGCCCAACTCTCCAGCCGCATCACCGGCTTCGACCTACAGCCAGTCGGCAGTGGCGCAGTGGCCGCAGTAGTAGGAAGCAGGGGCGGATGCAGGGGGTGGCACTGGGAAATGTGCCCCTCACCATGGAAGGTGGCACTCCTCCGACTGGGAAAAGCCGGCTCTCGGGGAAGGCTCGAGTGCACACCAGGGTATTGCTTTTGAGTTATCAAGGGCTGTACCGGAGTATACACCGAGCGTTAAGCAACTCTTTTGTGTCTATTTTCTGCTCACTGAGGTATGGCCATCGTGCGATATTGGTGTATATATGAAATCAAATTAAATCATATCGGTGAGGTGTCACTTTGGTCACAGTTCATCGAACCACAAATACCTGTCGTAAATAAGTTGAATGGCTATGATACAATACGGCTGAGGTCGTTGCACCCTGAGTCGGCACGCCAGCACAATGCAGCGCGCCGCCGCCGGCCGGCAGGCTCGCCGCTGTACGGCTACTTCCCGCCGCTGCTGCCCGCCTGGAGAACGCCGCTCGACCGCGCGCCGGTCGCCAAGGGCCACTACGGCTACGGCTACGGCGTCGGCGGCCACTTCCCGTACGGCTACCAGAGGTACGCCGAGTCGTCGCCGGCCAACATGCATCAGCTGGGCCGCCTGGCGGCGCTGTGCTGCGTGGCGACCGTCGGCAGCATGGGCAACATCTACACCATATCGGCCTGCATCGTCGGCGACCGGCTGCGGAAGAAAGGTTGGTCTGCGCGCTGCTGCGTCATCTACTGCTGGCAGTGCTCGAGCGCTGCGATTCAGATTGCCGAAACACTTGCGATAACTAGTCCATCACTACCAATAAGTCATCACCTACTGCCGATTAGAATACTATAGCATGTTAACAAGGCCACCGTGGCGCTCCTAAAATTATGAAAATCTTAAAATAACTTCTATACTAGCCTTTTTTAACGTTAGAAAAGGAATCACTGAAAATACGAAAGAACAACTCATAGGCTTCTCAGTGTAGGCTGACTTTATGCGGTGTCTGTTGGTGCGGACTGTACTCGGTGGCGTTTACTGGAAAGAAGCGACCCAAACACTCCGGTGCACCACTACCCTTAAATTGGGACGCTCCGCCACCGACGAACATATTCAATGTGCACTCTCTCATTGCCTGTCTTTCACAGCTGGCAGATATAGCTCGATTAGTTGACACCCCAGAAGTAGAAAGGGACGCGTCGGTCACTCTGACATTTAGCGTCGTCAGTCTCTCATGTCGATTGGTCCCAGGTGGAGAGCAGCGACAGGCGAGACTCGAACCCACAACCTCTCGGTTGGAAGACGAGCGTCCTCTTCCTCGATTACTCACCCCACATGCAGCGCTATGTGCGGTAGTGATTCGCTCATTTAGCGACCGAAGAACAGACATTGCTCCTGTTATCACTGTTCCGGTTATTATTGTTCCTATTATCATTGTTCTTGTTCTCATTGTTCCTGTTATCATTGTTCCTGTTATCATTGTTCCTGTTATCATTGTTCCTGTTATCATTGTTCCTCTTAGCATTGTTCCTGTTATCATCGTTCTAGTTGCATTGTTCCTGTTATCATTGTTCCTGTTATCATTGTTCCTGTTATCATTGTTCCTGCTATCATTGTTCCTGTTATCTTTGTTCTGGTATCATTGTTCCTGTTATCATTGCTCTGTTATCATTGTTCCTGTTGTCAACGTTTGTGTCTCATCGCACTAGGAGCTATCTGTATCTCACGCTGGTGCATAGGTGGACGACTTTCTTCTCTCCTACTGTGTGGCCCCCTGAGGGGAGGGGATATTTCCACTGATGGACTCACATCCCGCAGGCAACATGTTCACGGTGAACCTGTGTGCGGCAATGCTGCTGGTGACGCTGCTGGTCATACCGTCGCTTGCCATTCACATGTTGGCTGGTGTGGAGGTCTCAGAGCAGGTGAGTCTCATACTCTCACCGCCTGCTTGCCAACACACGGTACCGCAGCCCTATCATTTGCGATATGTGCATGGGCTACGCTCTCGGCTTTATTAGGTGGCCATTGGGGACTTAGGGTGCAACGACCTCAGCTTGATCATACCATAACCATTTAACTTATTTACGACAGGTATTTGTGGTCCGATGAACTGCGACCAAAGTGACACCTCACCGATATGAGTTAACTTGGTTTCATATATACAACAATATTACACGGTGGCCATTCCTCGGTAAGCAGAAAATAGAGGCAAAAGCATTGCTTAACGCTCGGTGTATATTCCGGTACAGCCCTCCATCGACGCAAATCAAAAGCAATTCAATCAATCGTGCAAATTCTTGCCGCCATGTCTTTTTATGCGTGACATGTTAAACATAACTTACTTTGATTCCGGCAAGCCTTAAAACGTGCTTGGTACACGGGAAATTGTAGTAGTAGGAAGCACGGGCGGATGCATGGGGTGGCACTGGGGCATGTGCCCCTCACCATGGAAGGTGGCATTCCTCCGACGGGGAAAAGTAGTCTTTCGGGGAAGGTTCGAGTGCACACTAGGGTATGTCGCCAGTCACAGATCACGGCAAGGGATATTTTATCATGAGTGCGAGGTAAAAACCCGTCTTTATCTAACAATTGTTTAGAAGAGAAAAGCAACAACTTGGAGCCTGCGCCAAACGATTAAAGTTGTTCTTTCTATTGAAAGGCGCCGCCCACCTAGAGGACAACACAGGAACTACTCACGTATTCGCTGCTGACATGTAGGGACGTTTGTAATTGACCGAAATGGTAAAACATGAAATTGTATACACCAGGCTGAGCAGAGGGTCCTAATAGTTGCACTTAGAAGTCAACATGACAATATACTAACAAATTGTGTTCTTAGTCATGTCCCGTCACTTTTAAGAAGTCAATTTGGGTGCGCGTGAATGTATTCCACAAACTATCATCGCTGTGCACTTAAAACACGCGGAACTCACCCACTACCCAAAGACGAAGTCTTACTTCGTCTTGAACTGAGGCATTCGGCGCCGGTGCTTCAGTCTGGCGCAGATGATGTGCGCAGAGCTTCATGTCTGGCGCTCCCTCCGGCAGCAGCACTGGCCGCCTCGGTGACGACTTTTACCGCCCGTGCAACAGCTTGCGTGTACACAGGGAGCATCACCCCTTCAGCGGAGACTGAATGACGTTCATCACATCGTTTTCCGACAGGCTTCTTGTCACAGGTGTATCACTGATAACTTCACTGCTTCAGTCGATGACCCCATGCAAATATCACCCGATCAGGTTCAGTCGCTCTGTTCGCTCGACGGATTTTTCAGCCGGTGGTGCTCCTCGGAGTGGAATAAGCAACCTCCTAAATAAATTTAAGTTTGCTCGAATGCACTCCCTCTTCTCCGCTCAACGGAATTTCAGCAGAAGACGCCCCTCCAGAAGAGTGTTCCATGATAATTCCTGGATCCAACCCTGGTAGGAAGTAGCAGGACATTTATTCTGCATGTCCTATTTGAAAATTCCATGGTATCATTTGATTTCAAGGTTTTAAATACGTTACAAATGTGGCAACTCGATACATCTCCTGAACAATGACACAGTGGCGGAATCAACTTTGTAAGCTGATTCGGTAAATCTAATTGTGGACTGGTTTTCCTTTGAGCGGCTCCTTGACTTTTCATTGAGCGGTCGTCCTTGACCGGCATTGCGCATAATTAAGGATCGATTATGATATTGTCATAATGCGCATAACCTCCAAATACGAGATGTGGGGGGGGGGGCGGGAGTTGGATCTTTGCCACTTGAAACAATCATCACTCACTATGGACCCTGACCGGCACCGCCTGCGACGACCAACGAAGTGCCACCCGGCGCCTCGGACATCCCCACCCAGCGCCATCTAGTCTCGGACATCCCACGCATAGACATCTAGTATTGAACATCCCCACGCAGACATCTCGTCTCGACATCTCCACCAAGCGCCACTGGGCTTCAGGCAACCTTACTCAGCGCCATCTATCCTTAGACACCCCCACCCAGCGCCACTTCCCCTTAGGTTTCCCCACCCATCATCACCCCGCTTCGGGCACACCCACCCAGCGCCACCTGGCCTCCGGCATCCCCGTCCAGCGCCATCTACTGCCAGACACCCACACCCAGCGCCACCTGGCTTCGGACATCCCCACTCGGCGTCACCTGGCCCCGGACATCCCCACTCGGCGTCACCTGGCCCCGGACATCCCCACTCGGCGTCACCTGGCCCCGGACATCCCCACTCGGCGTCACCCGGCCCCGGACATCCCCACTCGGCGTCACCTGGCCCCGGACATCCCCACTCGGCGTCACCCGGCCCCGGACATCCCCACTCGGCGTCACCGGCCCCGGACATCCCCACTCGGCGTCACCTGGCCCGGACATCCCCACTCGGCGTCACCGGCCCCGGACATCCCCACTCGGCGTACTGGCCCCGGACATCCCACTCGGCGTCACCCGGCCCCGGACATCCACTCGGCGTCACCCGCCGGACATCCCCACTCGGCGTCCTGGCCCCGGACATCCCACTCGGCGTCACCTGGCCCGGACATCCCCACTCGGCGTCACCTGGCCCCGGACATCCCCACTCGGCGTCACCTGGCCCCGGACATCCCCACTCGGCGTCACCTGGCCCCGGACATCCCCACTCGGCGTCACCTGGCCCCGGACATCCCCACTCGGCGTCACCTGGCCCCGGACATCCCCACTCGGCATCACCTGGCCCCGGACATCCCCACTCGGCGTCACCCGGCCCCGGACATCCCCACTCGGCGTCACCTGGCCCCAGACATCCGCGTCACCGGCCCCGGATCCCCACTCGGCGTCACCTGGCCCCGACATCCCACTCGGCCACCTGGCCCCGGACATCCCACTCGGCGTCACCTGGCCCCGACATCCCACTGGCGTCACCTGGCCCCGGACATCCCACTCGGCATCACCTGGCCCGGATCCCCACTCGGCGTCACCTGGCCCCGACATCCCCACTCGGCTCACTGCCCGACATCCCCACTGGCCCCGGACATCCATCACCTGGCCCCGGACATCCCACTGGCATCACCTGGCCCCGGACATCCCCACTCGGCGTCACCTGGCCCCGGACATCCCCACTCGGCGTCACCTGGCCCCGGACATCCCCACTCGGCGTCACCTGGCCCCAGACATCCCCACTCGGCGTCACCTGGCCCCGGACATCCCCACTCGGCGTCACCTGGCCCCGGACATCCCCACTCGGCGTCACCCGGCCCCGGACATCCCCACTCGGCGTCACCTGGCCCCGGACATCCCCACTCGGCGTCACCTGGCCCCGGACATCCCCACTCGGCGTCACCTGGCCCCAGACATCCCCACTCGGCGTCACCTGGCCCCGGACATCCCCACTCGGCGTCACCTGGCCCCGGACATCCCCACTCGGCGTCACCTGGCCCCGGACATCCCCACTCGGCGTCACCTGGCCTCGGACATCCCCACTCGGCGTCACCTGGCCCCGGACATCCCCACCCGGCGTCACCTGGCCCCGGACATCCCCACTCGGCGTCACCTGGCCCCGGACATCCCCACTCGGCATCACCTGGCCCCGGACATCCCCACTCGGCGTCACCTGGCCCCGGACATCCCCACTCGGCATCACCTGGCCCCGGACATCCCCACTCGGCGTCACCTGGCCTCGGGCATCCCCACTCGGCGTCACCTGGCCCCGGACATCCCCACTCGGCGTCACCTGGCCTCGGGCATCTCCTCCCGGCAGCACCCGGCCTGGGGATCTCCTCCCGGCAGCACCCGGCCTGGGGATCTTCAACCATCGTTTCCCAAACTCGAACATCACCCCCCCCCCCCCGTCAGTTACCCCGTTTACACAAGCAGCGACATTTCCGAACACGATGCGTTTGGGAAGCCTGTCGAAAATATTGCTCTTCCAAACTGGCTTATGACATACCAAAATAATCGAAAAATTTCACAACATTTTTTAATGTTTTCCTGAGCGCATCCTATTTGGAATTGTCGCTGTACTCATATAGAGGCGGTTGGTGCCATGTTCCTTTCATGACCTTTAACCTTGCGAACTATTTATATATCCAAGCTTCTGGTAGCGATCTAGATTCTGGCACACGTCATTCGATTGGCTGACACCGCCCTATGCCGTAGGCGTGCCGACTGACGCCGCCCTTTGACGCAGGCGTGCCGACTGCACCAGCGGCTGGTGGAGCTGGCCGGCTGCGTCGGCCTCTTCTCGCTGTGGGCCGTGTCGCTGGAGAACTACGTGCGCCTGTGCCACCGGCGCGCGCACCGCCGGCTGACCACCGTGTGCAGCGTGTGCGTCGGTCTGGCGCTGGTGTGGGCGCTGGCCGGCGGCGTGTTCGCCGCGCTGCTGCTGGTCGAGACGCGGCCGGCGGCGTGCGCGGCCGGCCGGCCGCCGCGCTACAATCGGCCGGCCGCCCGCCTGCTGGCGTCGGTCGTGGCCGGCGTGGCGGCCGCCACCGGCGGCGTGTTCCTGCTCTGCTGGCGGCGCGCGGCGCACTTGCGCCGCTGCACGTGCAGGCCGCGCGGCCGCCGCCGGCCGTTCCCGTGGGACGTGCAGCTGATGCGCGCCAACGCGCTGGTGTGGCTCACCTTCTGCGCGTGCTGGCTGCCGCCGTCGGCGGCGCGCCTGCTGGGCGCCTGGCTGTCGCCCGGCGTGCGCCACGACGCGCGGCTGGCGTGGCTGCCGCTGGCGCACGCCACCGGCTTCAGCGCGCTGTTCGCGCTGTGCAGCGCCGACTTCCGCGAGTCGTACGTCAACCTGGCGCGCTACTGCTGCTGCAAGCTGTCGGTGCACTTCGCCCGGCGGCCGCGCATCGACCTGCCGCGGCCGTTGCTCGCCGAGACGCGGGCCGCACTCAGGAGCTCGATGCGCGTCCACCTGATCCAGGGCTACGACACGCGCACGGTGGCCGGCAGGGAGGCCGTGCGGGTCCCGCCCAAGCGGCTGTCGACCGCCAGCCGCAGTGGCAGCTCGGCCAGCAGGATCAGCGTCGTCTGAGGCGGACGGGCTGTTGGAAGCAGCCGGGGGCACACCTGAGCCGGCAGCCGCGCACGGAGCGGCCGGCGCTCGGAGGCAGAGACATCGCGACCTTCAGAAATACGCTGTGGGACCGTGACGTGCCACTGCAGGTGCCGAGGTGATATTGCGGATCCATGTCAGTCAACACATTCTTGACAGTTTTCTCGTGCAGGACACATTTTCCTGCGTGGTTCGGATAATCGACTTCCAATAAATGTCGCCGATTCGACGTGACTTCTTCTGATGGTGATTCTGACCTTCTGGTCTTCCCAAACAGGGCCGCTTTCGGCGTGAAATTGTCTCTTGATGTTGCCTGTATCAAATGGGAAATGGGAGGCACCGGAGCATGGTGTGAGCGACACATCTTGCACTCAGAAAAACCGGTCGACCGGCACTCTCAGCACTGGTGTTACGGACATTACGGACATTACGTCTGACAGACGCGCACTTCAGTGTGCTGATGTGACCGAAAGGCATGAACTCGCTTCGCCGCATTGCAGCAGTCAAGCTCGGGAACAGGCAGGCTGAGGTACTACTGCGGGGAACCTGATCGGCACAGGCGTGTTTTTGACGACCGCAATATGTCAACGTACGTATGTCAACGACTAAATGTTATGTAAAGCGTGGGCGGGACTGTGGAACATGTACGCGTTTTTAGATATTATTTATATTATTATACACATTACTTAGATAAAAGGCCGAACAAATCAAATGGCCCTTTTACCTTTCTAGAAGAGCTTCAAGAACTGTTCCATTGCTACAGCTTACCAGCACGTTGTATCACATCTGACGCAGTTCACAGTCCACGTATCAGGCTACTCGTACACGATCGAGAAAAACGCAATTATGTATTTTCCTGTGTGAAAAGGCACTCGTTCCTGGCTATACAAGCTTCACATGTGGACATAACGCACAGTGCTGTCCAAACGGAGGCCACGGCATCGAAGCAGGCCGCTGGGACCGGCGCTAGGACGACTTGACAGGATGCCTCCGTGATGCGACCACAATCGGAGGACACGGAGTCGAAACAGGACGCTGGCCTGGGGCCAGGACGACTCGACCGGGTGCCTCCGTGGTCGGTGTAGCAATATGCGACGACCACCACCACAATCTCGAGGCGGTATGGCCCGGCGCGTCGTCTCAATTCCTGCTCTGTCGTACAGGGGGAGCCATCCTGAAACAAAACGACCCTCAGCACCAAAATCAGTAGCGCCCGACTTCAGCTGGAGGAGTCGCCTTCAGTGATACCGGACTTGCACAATCATAGATAATCGGCTCTCATGGATAAAATGCCCAATTATCAGTCGCATTGCCAGACACAAGCATACTCGCTGTCATCCTTTGGGAACACGTTGCAGGTTTCTGTGTCAGGTACACAACTTTAGCGGCACTACTTACAAAGGCATGGGCAAAGTGGTACATGAGGTGCTTTTTAAAGGAACGTCCAGACTTCGTTGTGAATGGACCTAGGTGGGAAACATTTCTTCCAGATCGCGACGTAAGAAAATAAGCGAGAAAAACCGTTAAACAACAGAATTCAGAAACAAGGTAAAATTTTGGTCGGATGTCGGGTGCTATGACGAAACGCTGCACAATAATATAGGGACAACAATGAATGCTCTTTCCACCGATGAAAGAAAATCGATCCGAAATCTTGAACGTCTTGGAACAAAGCAGATCAATGCGAAACATGCCTTAAAGAGTACCTGCTCCCAAACTTTACCCATATATATATATATATATATATAGATATATATATATATATATATATATATATATATATATATTCTTATGTATTCAGTATCATTCCCGGCATTTTCGGTTTTATTTAGTTTGATGCAATTTCTGGTCTCGGGTTCCATGTAATTTGACTCACTTGCGTTTGGAATCAGCAACTTCTCAGTTCACATTTTGGACGAATATTGGTACACCGGAGTAATGTAGTGGCCGTTGCAGGCCTCCATACGTCGCTTTACCTTGAAACACCTCATTTACCCACGCATCGGAAGCATTTCGCAGACACTCTGCACCACACTGTCCGTCGACCTGGGAGCCGTGCACGCGGGAAACAGACACGGGCACCGGACAGAGGCCCACTGTCGGCAGGTAAGCTGGTGGTAAGATGCTGCAGCTCACCTATGCACGGAGATGTCGGGATCGTCCCTGCAGTGCGGTATGTCCAGCGGCGAGATGAAGAAGTACTGGCTGTTGTGGGACCTGGCGTCGCTGACAAGCATGTCGTGGCTGATTCTGCGGTTGGCCTCATCCTGGAACAGCCGCAAGGCGCTACAGGGCGGCGCTCTGTTTCGTCTGGCTCGTTCGGGTTCAGAACGGAGATGCTGGGTTCGAATCTCTCGCACCGTGAGGACAATTGCGATTTTACCGGAATAAACTCAAGAGGTTTTTCTTGAATTCTTCACATTTTTTTTGCTGCAGGTTATGTTAAAATGTTGGTAGTTTTCGGATATGGGGTTAATTTTAGCTGACCTGTGAAACATCGGATAGCATATCCGCATAAAGGCAACCATTGTGTAATGCCGATCATATAGCTCGAGAGCACGCGAAAATAAGCCGTACATTGGATGCCTTAAGTACTGGGCTATGGTTTTACTTTAGGATGTAGGACTATTATTGGGATTATATAGAACTATATTACTTTTGAAAGTATGTACAGAAAACACAGTTGGGGAAGGTCCTCGGGTCTCTAAGCACTAACACGAGCGGTTCAGAAATGGCATGTCCGAAGATCCCAGGGGAATGGGGAGAATCGATCCCAACGCACTTATCGAGCTAATACACGTATTAGTCTTAACCCTCGCCAGTATTCGGCATGTTACCACCTTCGGTCGTATAAGGGGGGGGTACGACCCCCTGGCAATTCGAAACCGTGCATGTTACGAAAACGAACAAAAGACCAAAGTTATAGATCTGGCCGAGATCTCGCGATTGGAATTCCGTATGACCTTCTAAGATCAATGATTGACCTTCCAGGTCAGGTCAAAGGTCTAAAATTGTTGTTTTTTAATTTTCCTAAGAAAATCGTCAGTTATATCGAAACTACTGTCTAAATATGCACGAAATGGCCGGAAATGTTTATTGGGACCTTGCGAACATGACGACATGTCACACGATGTGATCGGACCAATATGTCATGCACCAAATGAGGTCAAAGCCGTGACCCCAAATATCCAACTTTTTGAAAAGTGGTTCCGATTTCGACGTTTAAAGTTCCCTAGGGTAAAAATGGACACTGAATTCGAATTCAGCACGAAAAATTACCGTTGGTCAGCTAAAAGAAAGTCGAAAGGTCAAACGAGGTCAACCGAGGTCACCGATTTTTGGAACATTATTTTTCAATGGGAACCCATCTGGGCATCTTTATTTTTCATTATATGCCCATAATTATGCTAAGTACGTTAAAAAAATCGGCGTTTCCGAGCGGAAAACTTTGAAAACTGGTCGAAGGTGCTCCCCTTTATGACCTCATAACTCCGTGACCTGACATGACCTCCCAAAAAAGTTCACCAAAAGTCGTCAAAAGGTTGCCCCAGAGGGTACTGAAAATCTCAGAGCGATCCGTTCATCGGTTTGGAAGGAATACACATAAAACCTTAGGGGGGGGGGGGGGGGGGGTTGCACCCCCCCCCCATACGGGCGAGGGTTAAAACAACTGAAATCGTCTATTTTTCCAATATCAGTACATGGCAAACGCCGAAGAGACAACGCTACAATGGACAAGTTTCACGTAATGGGTATTTTGTTGCAAAAAAACCTATGTAATATTTCGTATACAAAACTGAAGCATTTTGCTCATAGAAGGTGCTTTTCCTACCTAATTAAATGATTTCAGTTAAGTGTTGTCTTCGATTAAAAAAACCTACTCGTAGTGATGACGTCAGATATGTCGAGCCTCGAAGCGGCCAAGCCAGAGACGCGCAGTGAAGTCCAGATCGGATATTTCTACGCCAAATGTTCAACCGAATCACGTCATGGAGAACAAAGAGAGTGGTTGTGGCACTAAACTGAACGATTTTCAAGAAAATATGAAGCTCAAAAAGGTAGATGACCTATCATGGTGGTAATGCAACAGCTAACCTTTCTCTTTCAAATCCAGGGCATTGTGGTGTCGTGTGAACAAACAGCAAAAGCTTGTACAATGTTTTTGAGTAAAATGTGTGAAATAATGGGAAGGGTCATGGCATAAATTATATGTGCCTTAGCTGGACACCATGGCTTCCCCTCCAGTGAAAGAGAAGCTGTTTATACATTCAAATTTATTTTATATTCTTATTCCACAGTGGGATAACTGACATTACATGGTAATGGTACCTTGTAAGCTGTACCCCAATGTTGTAATAACTTGATAATTGATTGATGAATCATGACAAGTTTAGTTTATTTATTGAGCATTCATTTCTCATTACATGATTGTTGAAATACCTACATGAGGAAATAGGGAAAGGGGGTATCTGAACATGTTCCATTTCCCCAACACCTTCATTTCGACGTCTCTCATGTCTTCCCCTACATGGGGATGCGTGTGAAATGCGTGCATACATTGATGATATTTTTGCAGATGTCAAGACCTCTAATCAGCATTGTGATGGAAAAGATTGAGTATGATGCCTCATGCAAATGCTGCCATGTGTTGCTGATGTCAATGGAGATATTACGAGAATGGATTGCTATCAAATATAAAATTAAAAGGATGCATTGGCCAAAACATATGGTTTTTACATGAGGTACAGGTTTTCAGGTTGATTCTGTGCATGGAAGCCAGGCATGTTGTGGAATTTTAATGGGCTTTCTTGCAAGATGTCAATTGTGCTGGTGTAGCAGTTAATGTAATCAATTATCAATAGGTGTAGGAAGACATGATGCTCTCCACAAGTGTAGGCTTGTGTGATCAATCATACGCGGGTGTAGAGCCAGACTGCAAAGTATGGCCAACTGCATGACTAGGCACACCAGCCTCAGAAAAATCCGCACCCAAATGCACCAGGTCAAAGATTGGCATCAGGGAGATGAAATACATGCACCTAATGGAATATAACTTGATGTAAGAAAATCAGGAGGCTTTAGGGAAGTGCCTTTTCTACATAACCACATTTTCCATGTACAATCAATAAAATATGTACATGCAACATGATTAAAGCACAAATAACCTCCCTCGTTTCCAAGCCCAGTATTTTGAATGAATGGGACACACCTTAACTAGGCAGCTGGGTTTTTGTGCATGAAACAAGTTTGACAGCTACCAATTAAAACAAATGTGGTGCTCTCTGTTTATTTGTGACCATCTCGGCACGCAGCATCGCTCCACAGCTTCCTCATCTTGTCTGAACTCGGAAGGCCGATGAATATCGTGTCCGGCTTACTTAAAGTTGTATTTTTACACCTTGGCACAAAGCAAGTATAATAGCGGCGTTTTCTGCGATCCATTGTCACCTGACGGTCGGATGCCATTTAAGCTAAAACAGTCACGATTAATTCAAACTCGGCGGCGTCCAATACGCAAAATCGAATGCCCGGCAGTCGACCTTCGCTACCCTCGACATACGTGACGTCACATATATTTTGACCAATCACAAAGGGAGGCATTCTGAAGTGATTTTTGAATTATTTAAGTGATCTAAGGACTTTTGAAAAATAAATGAATGCCACCATCGTCTTTATAATTGAAAATAACTAGTGAAACTTGAAAAAAATACGGTTTGTCCCGACATGAAACATGTCCATTGCAGCGAGCCGAGGCCAAATGACCATTCACATGAGGCGACTGGTGCGTCGGACCCCGGCGGCCGGAGCCATCGGTGTCACGTACATGGCCACATCGCGCCCGGTCGCTGCCGGCGGTGACCGTCTGCGTGCGTGGCCAGCCGGCCAGCACAGGCCGCCGCCGCCGGCCGCGGCCAGCACCACCACGCCTCACCATGAACACGTCGAACTCGTCCAGCATCCTGAACGGCGAGTAGATGGCGCTCCACATGGCCAGCACGTAGGCGAGCGTCGTGAACGAGCGCTCGCCGCCGCTCAGCTGCGCCGGCGCCCGCGACGCACTCGCCTGCTGGCTGCTCGGCGTCACGCTGATGGCCAGCTTATTGTCGCGGTGGTTGAAGACCATGTTGCCCTGCAGCCGGACGGTCGGCACGAGGCGCGCCGGTTACAAGACAGCATGGTTTGGCAGGCGGCAGTACATGCCGGCCGCCAGCTGACCGCACGGTCGTGACGCGACAACGTCCGGTCCGCCCCCGGCCGACCGGCTCACGGCTGCAGGACCGACCCGGATCGAATCAACACACGCGCATGGCGATTCGCTGTCACTGATACAGTCACCAATCATCAGGCCGTTCAATCGACAGGCATACGCAAAGCACGAAAAGCACGCTGCACCACGCACAAGTAGACGCAATGCATTATTGGAATTTCATACACATGTGAACAGTGGGCTGTGGAACACATGCGATCGACCGACGCTACCTAGCTGCCTTGACTGCTGCTGACTATATACAAATTATGCGTCATTACAGATAAAAACCATGTGGTGAATTTTGAAGCCAGCGGTGCGACAAACTTCATGGGTCAATGAACAAAGCGTAGGCGGAAACAGGTAACCGCATCGGCGACTGGCAAGGTTGTGGAACTTCTGCTTTTAACCAGCTCGATTCGTGGCTACAGCAGGGTTACTGAAACCAGTTGCAGACATGGTGTTTCTACCCGGATTGTGAAGCTTGCCACTGGATGAGGTGGAGAAAAGCTTCCACCACTTTTCTCATTTGATTCACCAGCCACACACTACAAAAACACATAGTAAATACGCCGCTTTAATCATGAACATATTTTACCTCCAGACTAAATATGCTTATAAGTAGGTATTATTTTCCTTTAGCATAAACAAAGCTCGTAGTACTTCAGAAATTATGCGTAAAGCTAAACACAGTGAGGGCTGACATTTCTGCAAACTTGTCAGGTCGCTCGCTGATAGTCAATGTACAATTTTCGGGGTGCTTTGACATACCTAATGTTTATAAATCACCGCCAAAGCTATATTAGGACCCTATGAGGGAGAGTCATAATTGCACGTGCCTCCAACTACCCTACATGAAAGGGAACCAAATAAATTTCGTAATCGATCACTATTAGTTTGAGAACGGCATGGGTGCCCGTTACCATATCTGACAAATGTTCCCAATATTTGAGGAATCTGCATGTTCGTAGGTGGATACGAACTATTATAAGTAAGTATAATTAACCATAATGTTTTACCATTAAACACTACAAGAATAAGTGCAGCAATTCAGTGCCGTGTTTCGTCATTGGATGATTCCGCCAGTGTTACCAGTCTTTAGCTAATTTTAACCACCGGAAAAGATAGGCCACTTCCTAGCCGATTAGTTCGCATGCTTAGGGCGCACTGCACTGGATGTTGTTGCGAAGCTGAAGGCTGGGTGGGGGCTGACATGGTGCTGACCTGACCAGAGCATCATGTTCAGGTCAGACAGGCTGTCCAGTGGTGACGTGACAAGCACTGTCAGACGGATGGACTAGCGTGGATCCGAACCGAGCAATCTGCAACACGGTCAGGTCACAGGGGTGGGCTGGCGACGACCTGACCCCAGGCATGCTGGTGAGGTTCAGACGAGCGGTCCAGCGACTACCTGACCCGAGACGCGACGATCGGCCGAGACGAGCGTCACGCGCTGCCCCGCGTCACACCGCTCACCTTAAAGCGGCGCGCGTCCAGGTACGAGTGGAAGAAGCTGGTGATGCGGCCGGCCAGACTGCGCTGCAGCGCCACGAACCGCTTGCGGCGCTCTTTGACCATGCCGTCGACCATGTCCAGTTCGCTCTGCAGCGAGTCGATCTTGTTCTTGGTGCGCTCGTAGCTGAGCTGCGCGTCCTGATAGGCCACCTTGGCCTGTTCCAGGTCGAGCCTTTCGGGCGGCTGGTTGCGCAGAGTTTTCTCCAGCGTGTCCAGGCGCTTCTCGATGTCCTGTTCAGACCTGGCGCCACCGGATGGGTCAGCGATGGCCGTACTAACGCCACGGGAACAGAAACGCGTCAGCTTGGCACATCATGTCACAGCCCAAATACGGGGGACATCAAGCTTCGGCTGAAATTCGATCGGTTGGGCTTTCAACCCACTCTCTCCTTCCACTCTTCTGCCAAATCGTGTAAAAAAAAATGAATAAGATGAAGTCACACCAAATGGTTGAAAAACACGATTATTTTCTTTCACTCTTTCGTTTCGCTTCTTGTTGGCTTCTGGATGGCTCAGTTCGTTGTCTGGAAGCATCAGTTTGTTGTCGAGGGCAGGGGCTCAAAGACCGTCATGACACCAAGCGGCGAAGCCTCGAACTAACCTCGATCAAGCGTGGAGGATAGCATGCATGGGCGACCCGGGTTCTCAAATGCCTGCTGAGTTCGGTGCCGGATGTAACAAAACAAAAACATTGTCAGCGATGAGAAGAGATCATGAAATTGGTCATCCAAATCCGGGTTGGGAAATAAATTATATACGCCATCATTTTCGGTCTGGGTGATCTGTCAAAATGGCTGTGTTGATTGATTCATCATCTTTGTTTGCATACCAGATGGGCGAGTGAAAATAGCCAGATAACTAAAATAATAATAGAAAGTACGGTTCTTCTCCAATACAAATGGTTCGGAAAGACCAAAGCACATGCACGAATGCTTCCATTCCTTCCCCTCCACCCCCACGCAAACATATTAACTTGACATCTAGAGACATCATTCTCCTACTCTTTATGAAGTACTTGCGGTCCCCCCCCCCACTCCCACCCTCATCTAATGCTAACGTTTGTCCACAGACCTCTACATAATTCCCACCCAAATTAGTCTTTTCAAAAATCGGAGCGCGCCAGTACCCCATTTAAGACTTTTTGTCCAGATACGGAAAACAAGATCTTACTATGACCTGATTTAACTTCAGTTTTCTGGCATGAGTATGTACCTAGCCGATCATTTTCAGAGCATGACACTCCTGCTCACATCCTTAATATGAACTGACATGCGTAATACCATATTAGCTTTTTTTCTTTTTCATTAGCAAGTTTTCTTACAATATTTTTATTATATTTCAGAAGCATTTACTGGTAGCATAGGTCAATCAAAATATGATTTGATTGGTGGTAGTAATTGGTTTTACGACACGTCGACCGTTGAGTCATGTAGCGCCGCCAATATCTCACGCCGATTGGTCGCGGGCGAAGAGTAGCGACAGGTGAGACTAGAACCCACACTCTTTCGATTGAGACGGGAAACTTACCCCTAGACATCTTTTGATCCAGTTTAGCTGAACTAGCTAACCTGAACTGAACTTAACTCTATTGCTAGTAGAGGCCAATCAAAATAATCAACGAAGTAGAACAACAGAAAACAGAACATGCAATATCTCAACGTGTCAAATTAAACCAGACGAGTACGATTCAGTCAAGAGGAAGCGAGTCAACACACTGGTATTACGAGCGAAGGGTAAGCTCGAGAAAATCCACTCCAGCGTACATACGACAAATGTTCGTCCGAGTGAACGCGGCCGAGCCCGGCCCGACCGCCATCCCCTCGAACACTCAAAAGACCTTTCTTGTCAGAGGGTTTGAGTCCTAATTCTTTCACCCGAAATTAGGCCTGGGCTTATTTGTATTTAAAGCGCCTTTCACTGTACGAAATCCCACATACGAATCTTGCTCCTAGAGGTACTCAGACATGAAATATGGTGAGTTACCAATAGTTATCTTGCTGGAGAGAGCAAAACTTTATTGAAAGCCATAAAATAAAATCTTAGCAATGCTTGCTATTTTGAACTTGAAGAACTTTCATTTCCTGCAACCCGTGTTCAAGCGATCAGTTGAAACCGGCTAAAACCACCGGCATAAAATACAAGGTCATAAGCTACAACTCACCTATCGAATAGGCAGCTTCAGCCATCTGATCTAGCCGTCATTAGAATCAGCGTTCTACCATTTGGTCCATACAGGTGATGCCATACTAGGACCGCGTGTTAGCTAGCGGATGAGGTACGGCCGACCGTCAATGACGACGCACGCGCCCGCCTGCCGGTGCAGTCTTACTGGCGCACGGCGATCTTCTCGCCGCTGGTGTTGGCCAACGCCTGGTCGAGTTCCTGCTGGCAGACGGCCACCGCCTCCGCCTGGCGGTCCGCCTGTTCCTTTGCCGTCTCCATCTTCTGCGTCGCCGCCAGCAGGCTCCGGGCCAAGCCTGGCCTCTTCCGCTCGAGCGCTTCCAGCGACGCCTGACCACACGACGTTCACAATAACGTTCCAAACGACGTGCACAGATACACGGGACAGAAACACGCCGAATCTCAGCCACACCAGACCGCACGTGCCAAACACTTCCAGTGACTCATGACCACAGATAAACGGGTAGAAACGTGCCGAATCCTAGCCACACCAGACTGCACATGCCAAACACTTCCAGTGACGCCTGACCACAGATAAACGGGGTAGAAAGGTCCCGAATCTAAGCCAAATCAGACCGCACGTGCCAACAACTATTCATCGGGCTTCGAATTCTGCATGAAGTCGGTGCATGGCGGGACGGGGGAAGTAGATGCCAGAGCTGGGTGGAAAACCTCGCCCCCCACACACAGCACACAAGCGTAGCTTCGCGAGTGCTGCGACACACCAGTGCGGATCACACGGCGACGGCCGCAACCGATGACACTCACGTACCTCGCACTCTTCCAGTTTTGACGTGAACTGGGAGTGGAGATCGCCCTTCAGCGTCTTCAGCTCAGCGCACGTCTCGCTCAGCTTGAGCTCCGCCGCCTGGTGCTCGGCCGCCCGGGCGGCCTCGCTCTCTGAACACCGGACCACCAGCTCGGTGCAGGTCTCCAGCTCCTCCTCCTGCCAATCGCCCACTCTGGCGTCACACATGCCGGCGTCGCCCTGCCCGTTCTGGTAGTGGTCTGGTTGGTTAGTTCTTGGAGTCCAGGGGCGTGTCAACCGCATTGATGGCTGATGGCACAGCGCCCACGGTGGAGGACTGGAGTCGGGGCGCTGTACGGCCAGGCTGACTGACCACACAGCGCCCACGGTGGAGGACTGGAGTCAGGGGCGCTGTACGGCCGGGTCGACTACGTGTTCAGTTCGCGGCCATCACATGACTTTCGAGCTCTGCTTAGGAGCACACAACCGTTTTGCTCACACATCAGTGACAATGTGAGACTCCCGTAATCGTCACTGTTCAGTTCGCAGCAGCTGGAAGATCTGCTAGCTACGACCCAATCTTGCTTCTAATGGCCCGGCGCCTTCTTTCAACAGGATCTCATGATTGGGGTCAGATACCTGACCAGTAAATCTGACAGATTCTTAATGGGCAACAATGTCTCCCCAGCAGCACCCAGCCTACCATGAAGACAGCTTAGTAATGTCTATATTTAATGTCTGTTTTAATCTTCAATACAATTCAAGTGTTTGAGTCACTTGGAATTAGACAAGAACACACACGGCAGCAGATGAAGTAACGCCATCGTCGAGGCTCAAACGGAGCTAGGCGAGGAGGGCAACACGACTGAACGGACAGTGGGGGCAGCACAGATAGGCCTGGTGGGCAGCACAGATAGGCCTGGTGGGCAGCACAGATAGGCCTGGTGGGCAGCACAGATAGGCCTGGTGGGCAGCACAGATAGGCCTGGTGGGCAGCACAGATAGGCCTGGTGGGCAGCACAGATAGGCCTGGTGGGCAGCACAGATAGGCCTGGTGGGCAGCACAGATAGGCCTGGTGGGCAGCACAGATAGGCCTGGTGGGCAGCACAGATAGGCCTGGTGGGCAGCACAGATAGGCCTGGTGGGCAGCACAGATAGGCCTGGTGGGCAGCACAGATAGGCCTGGTGGGCAGCACAGATAGGCCTGGTGGGCAGCACGGATAGGCCTGGTGGGCAGCACAGATAGGCCTGGTGGGCAGCACAGATAGGCCTGGTGGGCAGCACAGATAGGCCTGGTGGGCAGCACAGATAGGCCTGGTGGGCAGCACAGATAGGCCTGGTGGGCAGCACAGATAGGCCTGGTGGGCAGCACAGATAGGCCTGGTGGGCAGCACAGATAGGCCTGGTGGGCAGCACAGATAGGCCTGGTGGGCAGCACAGATAGGCCTGGTGGGCAGCACAGATAGGCCTGGTGGGCAGCACAGATAGGCCTGGTGGGCAGCACAGATAGGCCTGGTGGGCAGCACAGATAGGCCTGGTGGGCAGCACAGATAGGCCTGGTGGGCAGCACAGATAGGCCTGGTGGGCAGCACAGATAGGCCTGGTGGGCAGCACAGATAGGCCTGGTGGGCAGCACGGATAGGCCTGGTGGGCAGCACAGATAGGCCTGGTGGGCAGCACAGATAGGCCTGGTGGGCAGCACAGATAGGCCTGGTGGGCAGCACAGATAGGCCTGGTGGGCAGCACGGATAGGCCTGGTGGGCAGCACAGATAGGCCTGGTGGGCAGCACAGATAGGCCTGGTGGGCAGCACAGATAGGCCTGGTGGGCAGCACAGATAGGCCTGGTGGGCAGCACAGATAGGCCTGGTGGGCAGCACGGATAGGCCTGGTGGGCAGCACAGATAGGCCTGGTGGGTAGCACAGATAGGCCTGGTGGGCAGCACAGATAGGCCTGGTGGGCAGCACAGATAGGCCTGGTGGGCAGCACAGATAGGCCTGGTGGGCAGCACGGATAGGCCTGGTGGGCAGCACAGATAGGCCTGGTGGGTAGCACGGCCAGACAGACAGCGCGTCAAAAGTGCTGGACCCGGAGAGCAGCGCGGCTGGACATACACAGCAGGCCAGGACAGCTGGACATTCACGGTGATCAGAACAGCTGGACATACACGGTGATCAGGACAGCTGGACATTCACTGTGGACAGGACAGCTGGAGATACATGGTGGTCAGAACAGCTGGACATACACGGTGGTCAGAACAGCTGGAGATACATGGTGGTCAGAACAGCTGGAGATACATGGTGGTCAGAACAGCTGGACATACACAGTGGTCAGGACAGCTGGACATTCACGGTGGTCAGGACAGCTGGACATAGTGGACACCGACCAGCGCTCTCAGGTTGATGGGCTGCGGCAGCTCGGTGTCGCGCAGCTGCTGCAGCTGGCGGGACACCCGCTGCAGCTCGTCCTTCGCCGCGGCCAGCTGGCGGCGCGCCTCCGCCTCCTGCTGCCGGCTGGGCCGCTGAGTGGCGCGCGCGCAGCCGAGCCGGTCGGTCACCACTTGCACGTCCAGACGCTGCTGTTTCAGATCCCGCTCCATCTCCCTGGCGACACGAAGTGATGCCGGTACAGGCTGTACCGGAGGCACATAACGGCTCGAGCGAAACCGCGTACTGCGCATCACGCGTACACTCGCACCTTCAGAACCGGCCCACACCACGGTGCTGGCTCATATCGTAAGAGTCTTATCCCAATAGGGTGAACGCTTTTCGGAAATGAATCTATGTGCCATAAACCCATCACCGAACTATATCACCATGCCATAGCGGATAAATGAATCTGACACACTTTGGAACGCTAGTGTCATTCTCCGACAGTGTAGAAGATGATAGCATCCGTTTGCATGCCAGGGGTTACCGCGAGTTGCTTTGTGTCGAATAAATAGTTATTCATGAAGATGCCTGTATCGGAAAGAACCCTCTCGTCGCTTCCCAACCGAACTCAGCTCACCTGTCACCGCTTGGCTTCTCACATCACCACCTCCTGACTGGGCACACCACTGATCGCATCTTCACCTACCGGTCGGATTCACCACACAATCTCCTGGTCAGACTTCTCAATCGCCTCGTCACCTGCTAGCAGGATTCACCACGTCACCTCACGAACCTTGCCGCCGCCAACCAACCTCTGCAGTGGACTCACGGCCCCCTGACCAGACCCACCATGTCACCTCACCACAGCCTGGTCGGACTCTCCCCGTCGCCTCACCACCTCTCGGCCGGACTAACCTGAGCACCTCCTGCACGGACACCTGCAGGTACTGCGGCTGGTGACGCACTGTGATCGGGTACACGCGGTACCCGGGGTCCGGGTAGAACCGGGAGCCGACGCGAGTCAGAGCCTGAGCGCAGCCGCGTGGTACGCTGGCGGCACCGCACACCAGTCAGACTGTACACCGTACACAAGTCATACTGTACAACAGTCATACTGTACACCGTACACCAGTCAGACTGGAACCATACACCAGTCATACTGTACACCGTACACCAGTCAGACTGGAACCATACACCAGTCATACTGTACACCAGTCATACTGTACACCGTACACCAGTCAGACTGGAACCATACACCAGTCATACTGTACACCAGTCATACTGTACACCGTACACCAGTCAGACTGGAACCATACACCAGTCATACTGTACACCGTACACAAGTCAGACTGGAACCATACACCAGTCATACTGTACACCAGTCATAATGTACACCGTACACAAGTCAGACTGGAACCATACACCAGTCAGACTGTACACCGTACACAAGTCAGACTGGAACCATACACCAGTCATACTGTACACCAGTCATACTGTACACCGTACACAAGTCAGACTGGAACCATACACCAGTCATACTGTACACCAGTCATACTGTACACCGTGCACAAGTCAGACTGGAACCATACACCAGTCATACTGTACAACAGTCATACTGTACACCGTACACCAGTCAGACTGGAACCATACACCAGTCATACTGTACACCAGTCAGACTGTACACTGCACACCAGTCAGACTGTACACTGTACACCAGTCAGACTGTACACCAGGCACCGCACACCAGTCAGACGGAGCACCATACACCAGTCAGACTGTACACTGTACACCAGTCAGACTGTACACCAGGCACCGCACACCAGTCAGACGGAGCACCGCACACCAGTCAGACTGTACACTGTACACCAGTCAGACTGGAACCATACACCAGTCAGACTGTACACCAGTCAGACGGAGCACCGCACACCAGTCAGACTGTACACTGTACACCAGTAAGACGGGCACCATACACCAGTCATACTGTACACCAGTCAGACTGTACATTGTACACCAGTCAGACTGGCACCATACACCAGTCGTACTGTACACCAGGCACTGTACACCAGTCAGACGGGGCACCATACACCAGTCGTACTGTACACCAGTCAGACGGAGCACCGTACACCAGTCAGACGGGCACCGTACACCAGTCATACTGTACACCGGGCACTGTACACCAGTCAGACCGGGCACCGCACACCAGTCAGACGGGCACCATACACCAGTCATACTGTACACCAGGCACCGCACACCAGTCAGCCGGAGCACCATACACCAGTCAGACTGTACACCGTACACCAGTCATACTGTACACCAGTCAGACGGGCACCATACACCAATCATACTGTACACCAGTAATACTGTACACCAGTCATACTGCACACCAGTCAGACGGGCACCATACACCAGTCATACTGTACACCGGGCACTGTACACCAGTCAGACGGGGCACCGCACACCAGTCAGACTGTAAACCAGTCAGATGGGCACCGTACACCAGTCATACTGTACACCAGTCAGACTTTATACTGTACACCGGTTAGACGGGCACCGTACACCAGTCATACTGTGCACCAGGCACCGAACACCAGTCAGACGGGCACCGTACACCAGTCTGTGAGACGGGGCACCATACATCAGTCAGACGGGTACTGTACACAAGTCAGATGTGGCACTGTACACCAGTCAAACAGGGCACTGTACACCGGTCAGATGAGCAGTTTCAGTGCAGCGGCGGCCAGACGGCGGCCATTAAAAAAGTGGCCGCCACGATCCCCAGGTGTCAAACGTGGTGTTTTTGTTTTAATATATAATTAATGACCAATCGCAATAAAATTTCACTTCAATGACATCAGATATTTAGGAAAACAGCATGCTGCTGATCATGATGGGGCATCATCACAAGACATTGTGATGATGCCCGCTTGTCCGCTACCCCGAACGTATATTTCACAAAAACGTACTGCAGCTCCGAGAGGGAAAACACCCCAGCCCCAAACGGTGATAGCACGTTTTCCACTCTGGCCCGTGGTCCAAGAGCAGACCTACACAGGCGCACCTACCGGTTGCGGTAGGACATGCTGTTGCGCGCATCGGCGTTGGTGGCCAGCAGCAGGACCGACTCGACACGAGCCTGGTCCACCACGGCGTTGGCCACCACGGGGTGTTCAATGTCGAGCACCGACCACACCGACACGTGCTCGCCGGACGTGTCGATCCCGTGTCGGCTCACGTCGTGTCTCTGCAACGTGAGCGGCACGTGGCACTCCCAACCAACCGTCCAGGGTCCCAACCAATCGTCCACGGTCACAACCAATCGTCCACGGTCACAACCAATATACCACACCCAACCAACAGACCACACCCAACAAACAGACCACACCCAGTCAACAGGCCACACCCAACCAACAGACCACACCCAACCAACAGACCACACCCAGCCAACAGACCACACCCAACCAACAGATCACACCCAACCAACAGACCACACCCAACCAACAGACCACACCCAGTCAACAGGCCACACCCAACCAACAGACCACACCCAACCAACAGACCACACCCAACCAACAGACCACACCCAACCAACAGACCACACCCAACCAACAGACCACACCCAACAAACAGACCACACCCAATCAACAGACCACACCCAACCAACAGACCACACCCAGCCAACAGACCACACCCAGCCAACAGACCACACCCAACCAACAGACCACACCCAACCAACAGGCCACACCCAACCAACAGACCACACCCAACCAACAGACCACACCCAACCAACAGACCACACCCAACCAACAGACCACACCCAACCAACAGACCACACCCAACCAACAGACCACACCCAACCAACAGACCACACCCAACCAACAGACCACACCCAGCCAACAGACCACACCCAACCAACAGACCACACCCAGCCAACAGACCACACCCAACCAACAGACCACACCCAACCAACAGACCACACCCAACCAACAGACCACACCCAACCAACAGACCACACCCAACCAACAGACCACACCCAGCCAACAAACCACACCCAATCAACGGTCCATATCCAACGAACACGCGACACTGCAACTTGATACATATTCTGATAATAGCTTAATCCCGTCCATATTAATTCACGTTGAAGTTTTGGGTAACAGCGGCCACGCTGAACATCCCGCGCCCAGTGGCCATCGGAGACGCCCACCTGGTTGAGGAACTTGCTGCAAATAACGCGCGGCTTCCGTGGCTCGCGACGCGTGTGCTGCTGAATAATCTCCAACATGACATGCATGTCGTCTCGGCTATCCACCAGGTAGGCCTGCAGCAGGTCGCCCAGACAGGTCTCCACCAGCGTCGTCCACTGCTCACAGCCGGCCTGCAGCTTAATGTAGGCACCTGCGGCCCAGTTACGGCATAATAACCACTATGCGACAATCGCCCTTGACGCAAAGCCCAGCACGATATTTGTGCAGTTTTAGACGTCGAATTTTTTCCCAAGAGAATGACTTAACCTCTAAATACACCTTGCTTCTCCTGACCGAATTGTTATGAGAATATATGAACAGTAAGTCAAGAATGTGTGGATGATCTATTTGCCTGTGTTGTTGGTTTGTTTTTATACCATGAGAAATGAGAATAATCATAATACAACCAAGGTACCATACAAAACAAAGCAGATTTGTCAATTTTACGATCCTGGCAGGGCAGTAAAAATAAAAGTCTAAAAAGTAGCTGTGAACTTCGGCAAATGGTCCTACGCCCGTGCTGCAATCTTAGGCACGTGGCTGTGTGCGGATGGGAGGAGCATGAACGAGTTCCACCTGGGAGTTAGGAAGCTTGCTGTCCGCCTAGCTCGTCAACGCAGGCTGCTGCCTGCGTTGGAAAAGCAGCCAACTTAGGAAAAACGCCAACCAATAGGAGGGGAGCTCCGAGTCTTCGCTCCTCCCACAGGATCTCTTTGCTTCATTCAGGTACTCTAGCACGAGAGTAGTAATTCAGATTGTCAGCGTACTGATCCCATTTGCAATATGATTTACCTATCTTCTTGAACTGCGCAATTTCCACGAATCAATTCAATTTTTATCCATCAGATAAGTCACTGATCTCATCTCAATGTTTTTGTTGTTGTTGTTTGTAGCTTTACGACGAACTAAGCAGTTGATACATATGGCGTCACCTGCTTCTCACTCTAGCAAGAAGGGCGGGCACAGTCTGGAATCCAACCGCGTACCTTTGATTTCCCAGACGCTCAGGTTAACCACTGAGCTGCCGATGCCCGATATAATTTCATCTCAAGAGCAGAAATCGCACTGCACTTCTCCAAATTTATCAAGCATGACCGTGCCACTTAAAGCCGGCGCTGTCGGTGTTATAGCCAGACTCAAAGTGTTGTCTGCTCACAGCATCGTTTGAGCTAAATCCTACGTCCATACCTATGTCCCTGCCATACTTATAATATCCTGTTTTTTTACTGGTTCCAAAGCCACACTGAGGTAATGAACAACATAGCGGTGGGAACAATATTAATCTGCCATCGATGCTGCATATGCTCAACATTTAGCACTCATGGCCAGGTACGATAGAGCAGTAGCACTGCACCTGCCGAAGGTGTCAACACCAGTATAACACCGGAATGGTAAAGTTGGTACACTCGGTAACGGTAGGATGTTCGTGGGTACCCTTAGCATGGCTGGCTCACTAGGAACGTAGGCTGTGATGCTGCACACCTAAAATTACTGGTAGGCTGCGCCGTTTCACAGTTATGAGTTGCGTGACAGTCTGCCAGCTTCGCCAACGGCCAGTGTCCGAGCCATAGGATTCGCGTGTGAGGTCGTCACGCGACCATTTGCCCTGCAGCCATGCAGTGGTAAACACGGGTCTTCCCTGTTCCCGTCTTGCATTCCTCTGTCGGCGAAACAACATTGGCAGTTAAACGAGCAGGTTACCGGACTTCTGTCGATAAGCAACAATTGATAGCTTCGGATTTCTGACTCCAGCAACACAGAATGAGCAGGAAAGGTTGGAAAAAGCTCAGTTGCAAAGATGTAGGGAAAGGAGATGGGAGGTTTATGATGTCAATGAAGTATTCTCTGGCCCCAAAATAATAATAGAATGTCCAACATTTATACGTTTTAGAAATGTAGTTCTAACTCTTGCTGGGGTGGCTTTATGAACCAGGACCCAATTGCTAAGAAGAGCTGGTTTCGTGAACCCTGGCCATGATTCCATGAATTACAGTTTTACAGTCTAAATTTAGCAAAGCGCTTCACGTGCCGTCAATACACCGACACGGCGACCCCGGCAGCTCGCTCTCGTCCTCATCGTGCCAATTGCCAACTGACCCTCCCAGCCGGGGACTAAAAGCGAGCACGCGAAGCGACTCGAACCCAGCATTGCCAGGACAGCGGAGTCGGGTGCACGACAGCGCTCTAGACAACTAAGCTACCGAGGCGGCAAGTCACAGGGAGGCACTTGCTTGCTTAATTCAGATTCATTGACAAGTCAATTAGTTACTTGATTAAATTGCATCTACTTCATTGAGAATCACATGTTTTAGGGCGCAAGGAATGTGTTGCATGATATCATATTATTTATTGCATATGTTGTGCACTGTACTGCAAGCGACATATTCAGAATTCCGTGGGGATAAAGTATTTCTTCACGCAGACACCATCCAACTATTTTACCATACAAAGATTTTACTTTATATGAAGCAATATTTCTGGCACTCTTCTCGAACTCTTGCTGGGGTGGCTTTATGGACCAGGATCCAATTGCTAAGCAGAGCTTGTTGTGTGAATCCTGACCTATAAATAAATAAGAATAAGAAGAACGGAGACATATAATTATAAGAATATATAAGAACGGAGATAAATAATTTATCTTATTGGATAAATAAGGAAAACGGACGACCTGGTTACATTTCGTGCTGAAGCAATATAAACTAAAAATGTATTATGGTAAACTAATTAGATGGTATCCGTTTGAAGAAATAGTTTATTTGCACATAGATAATCTGAATATGACGCTTGCAATATAGCGTACAATATATACAATAAATAATTCACATCATACAACATATGCCGCATGCTCAACAACACGTGAATATCAATGAAACAGATGTAATGTAAGCAAGTAGTTAATCGATTCATCAATGAATCTGAATTAAGCAAGCAAGTGCCGCCTTGGGATCCGCCGCCCCGGTAGCTCAGTTGGCTTGGGCACTGGCCTGCGCTGGTCTCTCCTGTCCTTGAAAAGCTGGGTTCGAGCCGCTTCACGCGCTTGCTTTTAGCCACTGGCTAGTAGGGTCAATTGGCAACTGGCACTATAGTGTGGAAAAGAGAGCTTCCAGGGTGGCCGTGTGAATGCATTAGCGGCACGTGAAGCGTTTTGCCAAATATCTACTGTAGAACTGCAATCAATGGATCGGGTGATGCGGCCAGGGCTCAGGCAAGGTCTGTTTAGCAATTGGATCCTGGTTTATAAAGCCACCCCAGCAAGAATTCGAACTAAAGTTCTAAAAAGTGTAAAAGTTAGAAATTATGTTATTATTGTAGGGTAGGAGAATCCTCCGTTGACATCATAAAATTCCCCTCTCCTTTCGCTACATCCTTTCCAACCGAGCTCCTTCCAACACTTCCAGCTCATTCTGTGTTGCCGAAGTCCGAAATCCACAGCGATCAAACTCTGCTTGTCTACAGAGGTCGAGTGGTGGACAGATCGCTGAACTGCCAATGTTGTTTGGCCGACTGAGGAACGCAAGGCGGGAACAGCGTAGAACCCGTGTTTCTCACTGCATGGCTGCAGGGCCAATGACCACCCGACGACCGCACAAGCGAATACCTACAGCTGACCGGTGGTGAAACTTGCGGACTGTCACGCAACGCATAACTGTGAAGCGGCGCAGTCTACCAGTAATTATTAGTCTGGAGCAGCACAGCCTACGTTCCTCGGGGCCAGCCATAGTTAAGGGTACCCCCGAACATCCTACCGATACCGAGTGTACCAGTAATACCAGCATGGATGATATCTATGAAGAATATATTATATCACAAACAGCTGTTCCAAAATAGGTCCCGACCTGGCCTCAAATGCCCCCTTTTCCATGAATAATTCCCCTGATGGTTTCCACATATCCACCGCAATTAACAATCAAATGTTACTTACTAAGTGCAAATATCTTCTATAAGACATGCACGACCAGGCAGTCATCATCTGTTAAGGAGTGCAGTAATTCACAGGAAATGTTATAATCCTGTTCGAGGAGCCAAGTCTCAGCAACGCCAGAATGGATTTCGCAACGCGGCAGTTGTCACCAGGTTTCCTGTTTTCCACAAGGAAGCGCGCCAAAAACGCAGCCAGGCGGCAACCAACGAGCAGGAGTTACATCCGACTACCTTACCGATCGGTCCGATTGGTTTCCGCCTGAAACTCTTCCTCTCCCAGCACGTCTCGATGGCGCGGTCGACAGCGGTCACCCAGCCGCCGAACAGGGCGCGAGGATCCGTCTGATTGGACTGCTTTCGGCTCAACTCCGCCTCCAGTTCGGCTGCGAACGTGTCGGCCCGGCGTCAGCACGCACACCTGACAATGTGCTGGCACGTCAGCACGCACACCTGATAGTGTGCCGGCCCGGCGTCAGCACGCACACCTGACAATGTGCCGGCACGTCACCGCACAACCTGATAGTGTGTCGGCCCGGCGTCAGCACGCACACCTGACAATGTGCCGGCCCGGCGTCAGCACGCACACCTGACAATGTGCTGGCACGTCAGACACACCTGACAATGTGTCGGCCCGGCGTCAGCACGCACACCTGACAATGTGTCGGCCCGGCGTCAGCACGCACACCTGACAATGTGTCGGCCCGGCGTCAGCACGCACACCTGACAATGTGCTGGCACGTCAGCACACACCTGATAGTGTGCCACACACCTGACAATGTGTCGGCCCGGCGTCAGCACGCACACCTGACAATGTGTCGGCCCGGCGTCAGCACGCACACCTGACAATGTGCCGGCACGTCAGCACACACCTGATAGTGTGTCGGCCCGGCGTCAGCACGCACACCTGACAATGTGCCGGCACGTCAGCACACACCTGACAGTGTGTCGGCCCGGCGTCAGCACGCACACCTGACAATGTGCTGGCACGTCAGCACACACCTGATAGTGTGCAACACACCTGACAATGTGCCGGCACGTCAACACACACCTGACAGTGTGCTGGCACGTTAGCGCACACACCTGATAGTGTGCCACACACCTGACAATGTGCCGGCACGCCAGCACACACCTGATAGTGTGCCACACACCTGACAATGTGCCGGCACGTCAGCACACACCTGATAGTGTGCCACACACCTGACACTGTGTCGGCACGTCAGCACACACACCTGATAGTGTGCCACACACCTGACACTGTTCCGGCACGTCAGCAAACACCTGACAATGTGCCGGCACGTCAGCACACACCTGACACTGTGCTGGCACGTCACCGCACACATCTGACACTGTACCGGCACGTCAGCACACTCCTGACAGTGTGCTACACACCTGACATTGTGCCGGCACTTCAGCACACACACCTGACAATGTGCCGGCACGTCAGCACACACCTGACAGTGTGCCACACGCCTGACAGTGTACCACACGCCTGACACTGTGCCGGCACGTCAGCACACACACCTGTCAGTGTGCCACACACCTGACAATGTGCTGGCACGTCAGCACACACCTGACAATATGCCGGCACGTCACTACACACACCTGACACTGTACCGGCACGTCAGCACACACCTGACATTGTGCCGGCACTGCAGCACACACCTGATAGTGTGCCACACACCTGCCACTGTGCTGGCACGTCAGTACACACCTGACAGTGTGCTACACACCTGACATTGTGCCGGCACTTCAGCATACACCTGATAGTGTGCCACACACCTGCCACTGTGCTGGAACGTCAGCACACACCTGACATTGTGCCGGCACTTCAGCACAAACCTGATAGTGTGCCACACACCTGACACTGTGCTGGCACGTCAGCACACACCCAATAGTGTGCTACACACCTGACAGTGTGCCACACACCTGACATTGTGCCGGCACTTCAGCACACACCTGATTGTGTGCAACACACCTGACACTGCTGGCACGTCAGCACACACCTAACAGTGTGCCACACACCTGACACTGCTGGCACGTCAGCACACACCTAACAGTGTGCCACACACCTGACATTGTGCCGACACGTCAGCACACACCCGACACTGTGCTGGCACGTCAGCACACACCTGATTGTGTGCCACACACCTGACACTGCTGGCACGTCAGCACACACCTAACAGTGTGCACACACCTGACATTGTGCTGACACGTCAGCACACACCCGAAACTGTGCTGGCACGTCAGCACACACCTGATTGTGTGCCCACACCTGACACTGCTGGCACGTCGCCCCCCCTGACGCCCACGCCACACACCTGACAACTGCTGGCACGTCAGCACACACCTGATTGTGTGCCACACACCTGACACTGCTGGCACGTCAGCACACACCTAACAGTGTGCCACACACCTGACACTGCCGACACGCCAGCACACACCTGATAATGTGATGGCACGTCAGCACACACCTGATAGAGTGCCACACACCCAGTGATAAATTATTCGTGAAATAGGGTGGAATATACAACTTATTGAACACTGAATCGACATCCTTCCCAAAGAATTATCGACGTCGTGCTTCTTGGTGCGTGCTTGTGAAGTCATCATGCCTCGCTTCTAACAGTAGCCCGTTTATATGTATGATGCTTATGCTAATCATAACGGATCCGGAATCGTGATAACGAATATCCCGTAGTGCAATTTCAGGTAAAGGGATTGCTTATGATGTGCTATGTTATACAATACCAGTTTATAGCATAGGTATTTGCATCGGTAGCATTGATATCGATATCTCCAAATTAGTTACCTCTCAAAACACGCAAAATGGATAGTTATATGGTACTATGCAATTGTCCCAAAACTGGGTTTTAAGAACCTGCATATTTTAAACAGCATTATTTCCATAGCGATTTAGACATCCCACTGTACTCGTTTCGACATCGCACACCTAACGAGAAGTCATTATTGTAACACTGTACACACCTGACAATGTGCCGGCACGTCAGCACACACACACACCTGATAACGTGCTGGCACGTCAGCACACAACTGATAGTGTGCCACACACCTGACACTGTTCCGGCACGTCAGCACACACACCTGACAGTGTGCTGGCACGTCAGCACACAACTGATAGTGTGCCACACACCTGACACTGTTCCGGCACGTCAGCACACACACCTGACAGTGTGCCGGCACGTCAGCACACAACTGATAGTGTGCCACACACCTGACACTGTTCCGGCACGTCAGCACACACGCACACACACGTGATAACGTGCTGGCACGTCAGCACACACCTGACAATGTGCTGGAACGTCAGCACACAACTGATAGTGTGCCACACACCTGACAGTTCCGGCACGTCAGCACACACACCTGACAGTGTACCAGCACGTCAGCACACACCTGACAATGTACCGGCACTGCAGCACACAACTGATAGTGTGCCACACACCTGACAGTGTACCGGCACGTCAGCACACACACCTGACAATGTGCTGGAACGTCAGCACACAACTGATAGTGTGCCACACACCTGACAGTGTGCCGGCACGTCAGCACACAACTGATAGCGTGCCACACACCTGACACTGTTCCGGCACGTCAGCACACACACCTGACAATGTACCGGCACGTCAGCACATAACTGATAGTGTGCCACACACCTGACACTGTTCCGGCACGTCAGCACACACACCTGACAATGTGCTGGCACGTCAGCATTGCCGAACCAGGGTGCGACCACGTCAATGTCCTCAAAGCTGAGGATACGCAAGCAGCACTCCACCCCGCCCTCCTCCGGACCAATTCCAAATCAATACCAGGGACATCGACGTCATCCTGGCAAACTATGTACGGCAGCTACTCAAAACAAACCAAAACGAGGTGAAAACATGCCGTTTTAAAACAAATGCTTGCACGTCAACGGCCAGGAGCTCAGAGCTGTTCACTAGGCTTACGATTAAACAAAAAATGCTAATCGGAACCTCATGGCGTACGGCCGCAAAAAAATGCTAGGCAGCATTTGTTATTAGGTGGCAAAACTTTCCCAGCCGTTTTGTTTCTAACCAGCTTAAGCCATAGCATAGATCAGTTGGCCACATTAGCCTGAGCCACCTGGTGACTTAAACCCATACAGTACTTCGGCATTTTGCCACCTTCGGCAACACACGGGTGGGGTGCGACTCCCTGGCGATTCCGACCCATGTCAACTAGAGAAACAAAAAAAAACATTCACACCAAGCCTGACCCCGTGAGATCATCGGCTGACACAAAGGTTGAGGTCAAAAGTCAGCGTCGTGGGAAAATGGAAACAGTTCACGACTTTCTGCAAATTGTGACAAACATGCGGCCCACTATGCCCATCCAGTGTTGTTTTGGACGCTGCAATTGCGACGATAGGTGCAAGTGGCCTTTTGTTGCACAATCCGCTACGCAAAGAGATGCCAAACGTCCGCCATTGTTTGACTGCAGCAAGGCCATGACTGGAGTAGACTGGACCAACACCAAGCACGGATACGAGCACGGAGTTCGTAGCAGATAGTTGTCCATGCATTTAAACAATTAAAAGAACTTAGCTCTGACATTAACCTGGGGCCACATAGGATAAGAGCTGAGTTTTTCCCCCAATTGTTTGGACAACTTCCATCTGTTACAGACTCCGTGCTTCTGCCTGTGCTTGGTGGTGTTCCTGTCTGCTTCAATCACGGCCTTGCTCTAGTCAAACAATGGCGGAAATTTGGCATTTCTTGGCATAGCGAACTGGGCAGTTCCGACGTTTTATTATTATTTATGGTGATATTTAGCCTCAGCCGAGAGAACATGCTCCTCCTACCTCCGCCCGTACCCCTACAGCCCTCACTGGGGCTTCGCGCGGCGGCTGCCAGTGCAAATACTGGTGTATATAGTGTTGAGATTGCCCAGCGAGAGGAAAATAATCGGGTAGGACGTTATTCAAAGGACATGGATCAACACCAAAGACGATGAACGATACGACTGCTATCCAGGGGCGGTTGTCGATCCCGGAATCGATTACAAAGCTATGAGAGGGTTGAAACCTCCTGGGGGATAGAGAGGGGAACAAGCAAGATGTTCAAGCAATATCTTTACTTTTGCAGTTGAAACCTGTGTGGGGGTCGGGAACTGGACGTAGCGGGGTGTGTCAGGCGCGAGTAAAAAGGTGAAATAGGGTTTTCGTGCACGGGTGGGTTGGGCAGGTCGCTACTTTCAAAGAAATTAGTCAATTTGTGTTTGCTTATAAGCGGTGACTGGTCGCTCGTCTTTATATCTCACGCATTTAGTTCCGCAAACAGCCACCAGACGGCGAACACCCCACTTGAATTGTCTTCAGCACGGAATAGTGCAAACTTCAACAAACTATCGCTAGTTGCAGCATTTTTTTTTATCGAGTGCGATTATTGTGTAGATTTGGTGTTTGCATGGCGCCGGCACTTATCGCATCGACGGTTGTTTTGGCGAAAACAAGTACTCCGATGACAAACCCTAATGTAGACCTTGAGGTCGTACCTGTCCGTGGGCTTGGGGCCACACTTGTCTGTGGATATAGAAACAGTATCTATGCGTAGATTTGAGGCAGACCACGCCCACCTGTGGGCATGGACACAGCACCCATACCCACCTGGAGCAGACCGCATCTGTCTGTATACATGGATACAGCACCTTTGCGCAAACCCGAGGCTGCCCATACCAGTCGGCAGACTTGGAATCCATGCCTACCCGTGCACCCGAATATGTCCCCACCTATCCTGTTGCGTCGGTTGGTCTCGTCGGCCACCAGCCGGTCGACGGTCTCGCTCTGCTGACGCAGTGTCTCGCTGCAGTGCGTCAGGTGGGCGGCGCGGGTCTGCTCGGTGGCCGCCGTCTCCTGCTGTCGCAGCTTCAGCTGCTCCAGCTTCTGCTGGTGGGCGCGCTCCTCTGCCGCGTAGTCTGGCTGCGCCCTGCCGCCGCGAGCGCATGCCATCATGCCACGTCAGGTCACGCCGATTTCGGCTGGCTACTGGAGCCTCGTGACACATCGACTGGCATCGCACATTAGCGGGGCGACAGATGGAAACCGAACAGGTGGCGCTCGAACCGGCCACCTCTGGGTTCACAGATCTGCGTCCTACCCTCAGACTATGTGACCGCCGTCACGTCACGTGGCGGCCGGTCGCCTTGACGTGAGCCGTGGACCACCGCCGACCAGTAGACTACGCGACGAGGCAGCCGCAAACGCCTACCGCGGGGTCCCATCACACTGTCATCTGGTACAACTGACAGGATCTACATTCCAGCAGTTGGGGCGACATCTGGCACAACTGACAGGATCTACATTCCAGCAGTTGGGGTGACATCTGGCACAACTGACAGGATCTACATTCCAGCAGTTGGGGGGTCATCTGGCACAACTGACAGGATCTATATTCCAGCAGTTGGGGTGACATCTGGCACGCTTGTGGGCAGGACAGCAGACTGAGGCTGGACAACGAGGGGGAGTCAGGGCGGCAGAGGACACCAGGGCAAGGGGCGAGAGAGAGGCGCGACGTAACAATCAGGGGACGGGGACACGAAAGGGTGTGGAATGACATGCGCTGACACAGGAGGAAGTTGGTAATGGGGACAATCGAAGAAAACAATAACGCAAGACATGATGAAGAGGGTGACACGAGGGGCAGTGAGCCGGAGGACGACACAGGAGGGTGGGAGACAATAACATACAAATGGAGAACACAAGACACAGTGAATGGGGATCACAAACCACAGTAGTCTGAGGGGAAAGGGCACAAGAGGAAACAGAGGGACAGGTACGACTCGCATCCATGCCAGGCGGTGGAGGAGACACCAGATAGTGAGTCGGTGGGCCCGACCCAGCAGGCAGTGAATGGATGGGTCCCGAAACACGTAGCAGCCGGCGGGCAGCGACGGGCGCACGCACTCGACGATAAATTATTCGTGGAATAGGGTGGAATGCACCACTTTCACTGAACACTGAATTGACATCCTTTCCAAAGAAATATCAGCATTATGCTTATTCAAGTGTTTGTGGAATTTGCACAACTCATTTCTAAAAATTATCTCATATAGGTACAACTATCATGTTGGTGTTCACCATTATAGATTGTGAAACACGAACATCTCATAACACATTTCCAAGAAAAGCAATTACCTATGATGTGGTCTGTTGTTCAATACCAGTTCATCATGTATATATTTTGAGTGTTGTTAACGTAGGTACCTATCCATAAATTAGATATGTTTGGAACAAAGAAAAACGATGCCCTTGTAGGTACGCTATCGGCTCAAAATTGAGCGTCAAAGATACAAACGATATCTTAAAATGACTCAGTGAGAATTTCAATATCCACTCTACTCGACTCGACATCTACCTAACAAAAAAAACATCATTTTAACGCTGCACGCACTCGTTACGCTGTCGCTCGATTTCGGCTGCCAGGTCGTCCCGTTCGCGGACCAGACTCTTCTTCTTCTCGGTTTCCGTCTTCAAGATGGCGGCGGCGTCGTCTCGCTCTCGGCGCTGCAGCCGCCGCCGCTCGTCCAGGTTCTTCGTGCGCTGCACCATCTCCTCCATTTCGCGCCCGATGGCGGTTCGCTTCGTCTCCAGCTCACTGCACCACACGGCGTCAGAACGTCACAGCGACACACGACGCCGCCAGCTGCGCAAACTGGCTGCCGTCAACACGACTCGGGAGGCGGCGAAACACCTACCGTCCAAGCAATTTCCCACACATCCCCAGCATCATTATCCACATGGCGCCAGTGATAACTGACCACCGCATCATCTGCCTACACATGGCTGTCACACTCTCAGTCGTCACCAGCACCACACATACACCATTTTCACATTGCCATACCAAGACAGGACGACAGACGACACAGCTCCATACCATACGCGTTTGGTGGACCAATACCAAGCACACAGTTCCACATCACACTGACTGGTCGGACCAACATCAACCACCCTGTCCCACATTACGCACTAGTCAAACCAATACGAGCAACACAGTTTTACATTACACTCACTGTTCAGACAAATATGAGCCACAAAGCTTCACATCACACTTGCTGGTAGGACAAATATGAGCTGCATAGCTTCTACAGCTTCAACCCGCACCCCCGCACCCGGTCTTTGTTTTGTTTATTGGGTGGTTCTCGACGCACTTTACGCACGATCACGGCTAATGGCGCCGCCTGCACTGTTTCGCCGGCGGGCCGCGGGATTGGGAAATGTCCCGAGTGGTGCGAGTGTTAAACCCGGGATCTTTCGTACCCAGCGCTTAACACCTTAACCACTCGGCCAACCCCCGCCCCGATCGCACCACGGTTAGCGACACGGGCAGCGTCACGCGCCCGCCGGCGGCGGCTCGGCCAGTACTGACGTGCGTTGCTGCTGGTCGGCGGCGAGAGAGCTCTGACAGCGCTGGTGGCTGTCGGCGGCCGCCTGCAGTCGACTGCGGCTGGCCGTGTGTTCCGACTGGGCGGCGGCCAGCCGCTTCTCCTGTGTCGCCACCTGCCAGTCGCACAGGATGGCCGCTACCGGTACAGCACAGGCGGGGCACACCCGACACACCAACAGGCACACCAGACAGACTCACGGGATAGTCGCTACTGATACAGCACAGACGGGGGGCACACGTCGGCACCCGCCACACCAACAGGCACGCCAGACAAACGCATGTACTACACATGAATAAACCTGAGACACATGCTCCACACACATATGCCTGTGACATACATATACCACACGGATACCAGTGACAGGTGCACATGTCACACCTAAAGCCGTTGGTTGGTTGGTTATTGGTTTTACGACACGTCGACCGTTGAGTCATATAGCGTCGCCAATCTCTCACGCCGATTGGTCGCGGGCGAAGAGTAGCGACAGGTGAGACTCGAACCCACAACCTTTCGATTGTGAGACGAGCATCTTACCCCTAGACCACTCGTCCCCACACATATAGCCGTGAGTCACACATACCACACTGATACTGTGACAGTCGCACATACCACGCTGACACCCATGACAGACACACATGCCACACTGATACCCGTGACAGACAGATACCACACGGAGACCCGTGACAGACACACATACCACATGGATACCCGTGACAGACACAGATGCACACCGATACCCGTGACAGACACAGATAACAAACGGGTACCCATACCAGACACATATACCACACGAATACCCATGACAGACACATAAATCACACTGACAAGGTTGGTTGGTTGGTTACTTGGGCTTAGGGGCGCATCGACTGCGTTGGTCACACAGCGCCCACCACACTGACCAGATCATTGCGGCGATATCGGGTCAATTGTTGAAAAATGCATAGTATATTGATGGACTTCCTCGTTTCAAAATTGCCATAAGAGAAAGGGCGAGCGGTCTCCGAAGCCGAACGAAATTGGGTGGATACCTAAGAGCATGCTGGACAAACACCAGCCGCGACAACACCCCTCACCTTGGCCCACGGTAGCTGACGCTTCAGTTTGTCCACCTTCTGCTTGTACTGTTGCAGGTTTTCGCAGAGTTGCACGTCATGCTTCAGAGATCCGACAGATCTCTCGACTGTCGACAAGGTCTGTGGATGGGCCGGCGTGAGCGTCGTCACTCAAACACGCCGAACAGTCGCGGGCCAACTGAAATATCAAGTAGCTGGTGGGGTTTGAACCCTAAACTTTGTGGCAACTAGGAAAAGGGCCATTGGCAAACTTCTTATATGGGGAGGGGCATTGCTCAAGTATTATTTGATGCGTTGCTCATGTACATCAACCGTTTTAATACTACTTGCTGCACACTGTTAGCATTACATTGCTCCTGCTTTTTTATTAATAGAAAAGCACCATGATCATTCCCACTCACTGAGTTTCGATTTACTGTTCCATCCTTCCAAATAATGTGACATGGTAAACAACATCGTAGCATTAAGTGATATACAGAAACCAAATATTTTTGGGGGGAGGGGCGGGGGGGGGGGGGGGCGGGGGGGGGGGGGGGGGGGGGGGGGGGGGGGGGGAGGGGGGGGTTTTTTTTTTTTTTAAAAAAAAATTTTTGTGGGTGTTTTTTAAAAAAAGAAAAAAGGGGGGGGAAAAAAAAATGGGGGTTTGGGGGGGGGGGAAATGTGGGGGGGTTTTTTTTTTTGGGGGGGGGGGGGTGGTTGGGGGGGAAAATTTGGGGGGGGGGGGGGGGGGGTTTTTTTTTGGGGGTTTGTGGGGGGGGAAGGGGGGGGAGGGAAAAAAGGGGGGGGAGAAAAAGGGGGGGGGGGGGGGGGGGGGGGGGGTGTGGGGGGTTGGGTGTGTTGGTTTTGGGGGGGGGGGGGGGGGGGTTTTTATTTTTTTTTGGTTGGGTTTTTTTTTTTTGGTGGGGTTTTTTGTTTGGGTGGGGGGGGGGGAGGGGGGGGTTTTAGGGAAAAGGGAGAAAAAAAGGAGTAAAGGGGGGGGGGGGGGGGAGGGGAGGGAAAGGGGGGATGTGGGGGGGGGGGGGGGGGGGGGGGGGGGAAAAAAAAAAAAAGGAGGGGGGGGGGGGGGGGGGGGGGGGGGGGGGGGGGGGGGTTGGGAAAAAAAAAAAAAAAAAAAAAAGAAGGGGGGAAAAAAAAAAAAGAAAAAAAAAAAAGGAGAAGGGGGAAAAGGGGGGGGGGGGGGGGGGGAAGGGAAAAAAAAAAAAAAAAAAGGGGGGGGGGGGGGGGGGGGGGGGGGGGGGGGGGGGGGGGGGGTTTGGGGTTTGGTTTTTTGTTGGGGGGGGGGGGGGAAAAGAAAGGGGGGGGGTGGGAAAAATTTTAGGTTGAAGGGGGGGGGGGGGGGGGGGGGGGGGGGGGGGGGGGGGGGGGGGGGGGGGGGGGGGGGGGGGGGGGGGGGGGGGGGGGGGGGGGGGGGGGGGGGGGGGGGGAGGGGGGATCCGGTATTTTTCCAGGTGATGGACATACTAACCATGTGGTGCCCTGAAAGCAATGTTGCATTTCACTTCCTCAACGTGCTTGTCTTTAATTTCGGGTTATGGGATGTTTTCATTCACAAAACAAAAAGAGGAATCACATTTATCTGATGTTTCACGTATGAGCTATTGGATGTCTTCAGTGGTGATGGCACGTTTATGTGTTCAAGTAAGTCCTTGTATAATTTTGTACGCCACTACACGGTACCACAATTAATCACTGGAATGGTGGATCAGTATTTGAATGCACCACGAATACAGCTACATGTATGCTACGGCCCATAGTCGACTTCCAATGGTGGCTGTCCCGACGACTCGAATAACGACGATGTCCAGCTGGGGGAGGGGGAGGGGTACATTCCCAGACAAATCGACCGGTAAAATGACGAATTGACACTCTTGAATTGCCTTGGTCATTTTGCGCCCATGGTCGATCTGTCGTGGAATACAAACAGTAGAATAGACAAGCTGTTGCCGCCGATAATGTCGGCAGTCACCTCTTGTTTGTCGTGCAGCTCACGCGCCGCCGCCTCCGTGTTCCTGCCTCCGATCTCAATGTTGCGGTCGATGTGCTGCAGCCTTGTGGCGCGCATGAACAGCGCGTACTTCTTACCGGGATCCTGCCAATGCACCGTAATGAACACAACAGCGCATCTGAGGTCTGGCCAAATACACCATCACGAACGCACAACGGCGCGCACGTCTTCTTCATACCCTGCTGCATACACAGTTAGGAGCACATGAAAAACATCTTGTGGCCCTATCATACGCATCTCATAAACAATATTAGCGTCGTATTGGGGCCCCGATGCCATCATAAACACAACAGTGCATCCTTCTTGGGGTACACAAGTTGAGTAATGGGACATAAGATAACTGGGCGACGTGACTTTCATTGCTTCATCTCTCGGGCAAATGCATACCAATTAGAAATATCAAGGTACTTTTCCTCAAATTGACAAATTGTTCTCGCTGAATTTCCTCAAGTTCACTCCGCCCCCTGTACCATCAATATTAAACACATAATACGAACTACAGATCAAATTTCCTCATCGTAACTTATTCAGCCGACAACGTCGAATTAAATGTAATGTCAATCCATATACAATGTACATATACCGCCAGTTACACGCCTTGTTGGGTGCAGACGAAATAGGCCTAAACAGTTTTATCTCTTCAGAGTTGAGAAGTGTTTTGAAATACTTAACAAGGACATTAAGCTGTAATTGTGAGCATAATTGTAAGTTAACTGTAATTAACCTGCAACAATTGTAACCTTGAAGTAAAGTGGTTCGTGACCAGGGTTGGACAAATTGGCTGTTCCTGGATTTATGCAATCCATCCTGAACATTATCTTCTCATTATCCTCATTTGGATGTTGAATGGTGCTGTTTAACAGCGACCATGTGCTGTCTGTTTAACAGCGACCATGTGCAGGTGCTGTTTGACTGTGATCTTGTGCCCAATATTCACCTGGAAAGTGCAAGCTGAGCTACTGATGCCACATGATTGAAGACAAATAACCTCTCCATATTGGATTACCACACATCTTCCTCTCCACATCCAGGATTAAAAAGTACAAATCCAACCTTGTTCGTGACATAGTGTAGCGAATGGTTTAAACAAGTTCAATAATACACTTTACGGTTCGTCACCGTACCTTATTACAATGGAATCAACAGTAAAACCGTTCATTCCCACAAAGGCCTGCGAAAATTGTGCTGCTAAATAGCTTATCAGCTGCGAATGTCCAACTCAAAAGCACGATCGATATCGGAATGATGATGGGGAAAGCCGACTGGCCGAAGTTCGCAAATTAAAATAAACAACACTTTGAGAACAACGCCACATCTTTGTGCCGTTCTGGTGACATTATAGCACATCGTTGCAAAGTTATAGGCCCATCGAAGGTCTTATGGCGAGGTAGGCCAGGACGTTAGCTTCTCCTGGTAGCTAAAGAAGACTCGGCCTTCAGCCTAATTTGGGAACAGCAGATACAATACTATATACTACAGGTTGATGATAATGTAGAACAACACTTGATAAACAACACTAGTGTGACAAGTACTTAACAAGAAAAACAACTGCGATGTTGCTTAACAAACGACCAGCTTTATAATACTTACGTCGGAGCGAAGGAAGTTTTTAGATGTTTCCTGTGTGAGCACCGCAATTGGATTGTCTACTTGAATGTTGAGCGAATCCAACACATCAATCAGATCTCTCTTTTTATCGGAGACTTTCCTGCCTGAAACAGAAGCACGGGTAGCAGCCCGAGAGTTCAGCACATACAAGTTCCAGGCTGCCAAATATCTGCTCACGTGTAGCATCGTCGTCAGAAGAGCACGAGTTTCTGCTCCATGACTAACTGAAGAAATGGGTGTGCCTGCCATTAGTTAGTTACTTGGGTGCACTGGCACCTCGACAAAAAAAGGAGTAGGCTTCACATAACCAATGCAATAAAGCACCCTTGAACCACATATTCACACAGCTGAGTGGGCTCCTGTCAAGACTGACTGATGTTCAGGAGGGAGACCCCGTACTGCAACAACTGGCGGCCGGAAGAGGCATTCTGGGACAAAGTACGGACAGGACAGGACGTGTATGTATTGACGGAATATTTCCATTTTCTATGGCTCACTCTGGAGTTCCATTAATTGCGAAGCACAACAATCATACGTCTCTCCGGCATAAACATATGAGTGAGGGAAACACATTCACTCCTGATACGAAGACTTCAGGGCTAGGAATCATCACATTGATGGTGTGTGTATATATATATATATATATATATATATATATATATATATATATATATATATATATATATATATATACATATACATATATATATATATATACATATATATATATATATATATATACATATGTATATATATATATATATATATATATACATATGTGCACATACATACATATAATGCACAAGTAATACCTATAAATAAAACCACACAAATGAGCGGCCAGTAAAAGCCACATGGGTAAAGTGGAGTCGAGTTTATGAACTGCTGGGAACAGTGGACAGCTGCCAGACGGGGGGGGGGGGCATTGGTACAACTGACGAGCGCTCCACAATTGGCGGATGATAACACATGACGGACGGCAGAGCCATATTGGGGATGGCAAAGCCACATTAGGGGCGGTAAAGCCACATTAGGGGCGGCAGAACCATATTGGGGGACGGTAGAGCCCTATTTGGGATGGTAGAGCCATATTTGGGAGGACAAAGCCCTATTGGGACAGCTGACGAGCGTGGAACATCTGATGTACGAGAGAGCCATATTTGGACAATCGATGGGCGTGGAACATCTGCCACATGGGAGAGCCATATCGGGACAATCGACGAGCGTGGAACATCTGATGCACGTGAGAGCCATATTGGGACAACCGATTGGCGGACTGGAACAACGGACGGACCGGACAGTTCTACTGGCACTGCCTGACGCGGACGAACTGACGCAACGGGGACAATGGTAGACGGGACCAACTGGAACAGCGGACGGACCGACAGTTCTACTGGTGCCTGACGCGGACTTCTGTGACAACTGACGCACCGGGGACAATGGTAGACGGGGAGCCATACTGGAACAGCGGACGGACCGGACAGTTCTACTGGCACTGCCTGACGCGGACTTCTGTGACAACTGACGCACCGGGGACAATGGTAGACGGGGAGCCATACTGGAACAGCGGACGGACCGGACAGTTCTACTGGCATTGCCTGACGCGGACTTCTGTGACAACTGACGCACCGGGGACAATGGTAGACGGGGAGCCAAACAGAAAAGGGAGCGTTGTTTGACGCACCGGGGACAATGGTAGACGGGGAGCCATACTGGAACAGCGGACGGACCGGACAGTTCTACTGCCACCGTCTGACAGACTCACCTGTGTCGTTGAGCAGGCGGTACGACGAGCTATTCTTTCTGATGGTCCGCTCCACGGTAATGGTGTCGCCGTACAGGTCGGGACGGTGGGCCCACTGGCCCCTGTTGGACAGCTTAACCGCCACGGTGGCGCTGTTCTGGCCGGTGCGGATCATCTCTGCCGGCGCAGCGGTCATACTCGCACCAGCCGGTCCAGCAGTCACTGCTCGACCCAGTCACACCGACACACAGCCACCTCTGTCGGCACAGCGGTCACACCAGCACCAGCCAGTACAAGTCACCGCCGACCCGGTCATACCGATACACAGCCATCTCTGCCGGCGCAGCGGTCATACTCGCACCAGCCAGTCCAGCAGTCACTGCCTGACCCAGTCACACCGACACACAGCCATCTCTGCCGGCGCAGCGGTCACACTCGCACCAGCCGGTCCAGCAGTCACTGCCTGACCCAGTCACACCGACACACAGCCATCTCTGCCGGCGCAGCGGTCATACTCGCACCAGCCAGTCCAGCAGTCACTGCCTGACCCAGTCACACCGACACACAGCCATCTCTGCCGGCGCAGCGGTCATACTCGCACCAGCCAGTCCAGCAGTCACTGCCTGACCCAGTCATACCGACACACAGCCATCTCTGCCGGCGCAGCGGTCACACTCGCACCAGCCGGTCCAGCAGTCACTGCCTGACCCAGTCACACCGACACACAGCCATCTCTGCCGGCGCAGCGGTCACACCAGCACCAGCCAGTACAAGTCACCGCCGACCCGGTCATACCGATACACAGCCATTATGTATCCCATATCAATGACCAATAACCATCGCTGACCACATCACACTGACCAGTAACCACTGATCCCACTGCAGTGGCCAACAACCATCGCTGATACCCTCAAACTCATGGGTGTAACCACTGGGGGGGGGGACATGTACCCACAATTTATGAAAAATAGCGATTTGTACCCTCCATTTTTTGCGTGTCCCCCCTTCCCAAGCCTGAGCTACCTGAGTATGATCGCTGTAAAATTATACTTAATAATTTATCAAGTGAAAATATGTATGCAGGAGAATCACCAAAAATACTAGAAGCCGATCTAGCCAATCAACGAGCTTCACGGGCTATCTGTCGTAACAACATCTCAGAATGTTAAATCAGCAAACGTTCGAAATTTCTGCTCCCGGGCCATTTTTGAAAACATGAACCTTGACCATCTTGTGTTCTCGCTTGGGTGGAAATTTGTGCTTTGCGAGGCAACAAATCTTCATTACCGCAAAGCTTTATACCCCTCAGGTTGCATTCCCCTGTGCATATATTGATATATTTTGAGGAAACGTGACTGGGTGTCCTTGAGTATCTTCAAGACCATGGAGGGGAGTCATGGACAGCCTTAAGCACGTACGTCAAGTTAACGTAGTATTCGTATTCGTATTCAGCGACGAGTTCGCCAGATGCGTATTTGTATTGGCATTGGCATTCAGCGACGGGCTTATGATCGTTCGAATAAATTATCACAAACGCTTCTGCTTGCACTGAACACGCTGGAAGCAACTACATAGGTCTCACATTACCACTTGAATGGTCAAGGTCCAACGCAAACCGGTTTCTTCGATCGCCTCCCATTTTTTTAAGTTTTCACCAAAACATGCCCAAATCTGGCCATAATGCGATAAGCTGTGATGAACCATCGTGTAACATTTCAAACCGGTACATGTCAAGGTTAAACTTCCAGGTCAAAGGTTAGCTTGATCTATTAGGTGGCGATATTAAAGCGATATCGACCGAACGCGCGGTTCGGTTGCTATCGATTCAATTTCCATCAAATGGGCGTCATTCGACGTGGCTTGTTTTGCGGCATTAGAAAGCTAAGTAATCGAATTGTTGTTCAGGGGCAAAGGTCGAGCTGATCCTTCGGTCGCCTCAATTTTTTTTCTCGTTTTCGCTCAAACCTATCAAAATCTGGTATCATGCGATAGCCAGCGGTGAACACTCGAGTAACATTTCAAACCGGGACATGTCAAGGTCAAAGGCTTGATTGAGTTTTCGATGACTTCGCGTTTCATCGCTATGGCTTCAATTTGCAGGAAATGGATGTCATTCGACGTCGCTTGTTGTGCAGTGTCAGAAAATTGATAATTCGTAATAATCTCGACGGGTCAAAATTCAAGCTGATTTCTTCGGTCGCCTTGCATTTTTTTGGGGGTTTACACCCAGGCTTACCCAGATCCACTACCAAGGGATAGCCCATGGTGGACCCTCGAGAAACATTTTGAAACCGGGATATGCCAAGGTCAAACCTCAAGGTCAAAGGCTAGTTTGAATTTTCCGAAGTCTTCGCGATTTGTCGCTATGGGTTCAATTTGCACCAAGTGGGTGTCATTCAACGTGGCGTGTACCGTATTATGATGTTACAAAATCGAACTAATTTGAAAGGTCAACGGTCAAACCGACTTCCTTGGTCGTCTCGCATTTTTTTTCTTCGCCCCAACCTACCCACATCTGGTATCAAGCAATAGCCTGTGGTGAACCTCGAGTAACATTCCAAACCGGGACATGTCAATGTCAAACCATAAGATCGAAGGCTAGCTTAAATTGCTCGAAGTCCTCGCGCTTCGTCGCTATGTCTTCAATTTTCATCAAGTCGGTGGCCTTCGAAGTGCCGTGAGGTACTATAGCAAACTGTTCAGAAATCACATTAATTTTCAAAGTCAAAG